>OY986969.1:17942899-18102256 GCA_963920575.1 Narthecium ossifragum
CCCTAAAATGAAATCAACTTAACCCTAAAATTATAGTGTCGCAAATATATAGAAAATTTGTTCCATTCTGCAGAAATGCAGCAACGCCTACCAATACTGACACCAGAATCGTCGCTGCTCAATCTCTGGGTGATTCATTTCCAGCCTTGTAGCACTCATAAGCCGGATAAGCATATCCGAGAACCATCATGCGCAAGCAATAAGTCAAGATTTTTTTCCCATTTCACCAGCACCAAATATCTAGCAATAGGGAATTTAAATCTCTTACACAAGGGCTCTAGTAAGGAAACATCCCATCATTTTGAATCACTTCGCATGCACAAAACAACAAGAATTCCTCTGCTTCGCCAAAGAACCCTACTTGAAACAACATAAAAGTGCATTGCAACCACATATATACATTTGTTCCATATAATCAAGCGCTGGAACAATCAGCATCAAATAAACAAAGTGAAAAGAGAAATCCAAGAATAAAACGCCGAACCGAAACAAAATAAAATAAAAAAGAAACCAAACCCACTGATTGCCACATTCCAAGAATCAGGCAGCATAGATGATTAAAAAGAAGCAAGATTGCAAGTCAATAATCGCGAACCTTTGATTATGGGTAAGTGGTGGAGAAACCGTTGTCGTACATCGGACAACTTGCTGAAGAGCTCACGAAGGAAGATCTCCTTGTTGGAGTAGGTCTTGATGATCAAGCTCAGAAGCTGGCTGATCTCAACCTAGAAGGCGAAGGTCTCAGCGTCCTCCATTTGCACGTCCAGCATTCAGCGTCTTCGACAGATCGACAATAAGAACAACAAGAGCAATGAGAGAGAGAGAGAGAGAGAACGATGTCAGTTCAGAGATTTGCTTCTGACCGGAGGAGAGACGGGTAATGGAAGGGAGCCTTGGAGTAGGGCGGCCGACTGCTTCCCCAGACGAGAAGCGGGAGAGGCATTGTTTCCTTTGTCCAGTTGAGAAGCCCAAGGGACGGAGGAGACGAACCAATATTAAAATGTTGAAGGGTTAAATATGTGTTTCTTGTTGAAGGTTTCAGACTAGTTTTTATTAAGTCCTTCCTCTTTAAAAATTTCCGATTGAATCTTTGGATTTTTTGAACCGAACTCAACCATGTCCCTCCATCCACTCGTCGTCCGCCAACTAACGTCAACTCATCCAAACCGACATCCCCTGTTGTGTGTTCATTGTCGTCGTTGGGGCCGCCAACAGAGACATCCCCACCCTCGCCTCCGCCTCATCCGCTAGCGCCTGGGCCGCCTCCAACATCCTAGCCTACCTCCCCGCCTCCATAATCGCCATTATGTCCGTCGACAACGAGGTCCTGAGGGCTATCGGTGCGGAACTCATGGGTGGTGACCCACGCGTAGGAGACATAGAGTGCCTCGAGCTTGAGGATGTGGTCGATCTCACAGTAGACTTCCTCCAGGCGCAGAGCGTGGCAGGTAGCCTCGATCGAGTACGTGCCGTCGAAGGACAAGTCTGGGAAGGAGGGGGCGGTGATTTTGATGGTGATGTCGACGATGTTGGTGATGCCGATGATGTTGGCGCGGGAGTGGACAACGATCGCTCGCATCGGGCCGTCGACACCGCACCCAACGTGTAAGACGCGGTGGCCAGGGCGGACGCCGATGAAGTCGGCGACGCGCTCCTAGACGAGGAGGGGGATAAGTGGAAAGTTGCCTCCCTCAACTTGCAACCCCTACCAGCGATGCAAAACCTCCACGACACCCTCTCTTCCTCCTACCCATCAATCAAGATCTCGACAGCCCATTACATGGCGGTCCTCTCCCAGTCCAACCCCCCCTTCTCGGGCGCCTTCCACTCCGACATCGCACCCACCCTCGCCGGCATCCTCGGGTTCCTCCGCGACACGGGATCCCACTTCATGACCAGCCCCGACCCCTTCTTTGCGTAACGTAGCGACCCCCGTCAGGTCGACGCCGGATCCGAATCGTCTAAATGAACATGTTCGACGCCCAGGTCGATGCGATCCGATCGGCTCTCAATGCCACCGGGTTCCCGGGAGTCGATATCGTGATTGCGAAGACCAGCTGGCCGTACCAAGGTGACCTAGATGAGGTCGGCACCACTGTGGACAACACCAAGGCCTTCAACGGTGGCTTCGTGGTGCACCTCCGGTCCATGGTCGGGACGCTGCTGATGCCAAGGAAGTTCGTGGACACCTACATCTTCGCGCTCTAGGACGAGGACCTCACCATGACCTACAAAAACGAACTCACCATGGCCTACGAGCGGTCCTTTGGTCGCAGGTTAATCCGAATCTGACGCTAGCGTCGGCGATCATGCCACTGACGACCACGCCGACAACGAGGCCAATGAGGAGTGGATGCGTGCCTAGGAAAATAACTCAACTTTTCTGTTGGAACGCCTTCATAGAAATGTTTAAGTTGATGGCCATTCACCATGAACATTTTGGAAGTGGCTAAACTTTAAATTTCAACTGCACCATGAGAAAAAACATTAGTAACAATAAAAGGTCCAATCCAACGAGAATGCAACTTACCTGGAAACAAACGTAGGGGTGATTGGTAATGGAGGACTTTTTGACCAACTTTAAACTCCTTCCTAGAGATCATCTTGTCATAAAAAGCTTTTGTCTTTTCCTTGTAAATCTTGGCGCTCTCATAGGCATCGTTGTGAATTTCCTCTAATTCTTGTAGTTGCAACTTCCTGTGTTCTCCACTCTCATCCATCTTCATGTTAAAGCTCTTGATAGCCCAATAAGCCTTATGTTCTATGTCCAACCTACGTCCCTCCGATAGCCACTGCTCAAGGACTGGGCTACCTCCGACGGTCCTTGATACTGGGTGGCCCGGACGATGCCTGTAGGACACCCATACCGGGGTAACGGCATCCCACGCTTAGCCTTAGAACACCGGACTCCACGGGTCAACCTCACCCAGTCTAACCTAGCATGTCTAATGCACAGGAAACAAGGCAGGATATGAATAGGGAAAGCGGTAACAAACAGCATAACAAGGGCACACCTTCGGCCCATTTATACTAACCACTCCCGAGGATCATGACTTCCTCGGTTCACCACAAATCAGTAAACATTCAAGCAGGATAAGTTTCATATTAAGCCCCGAGGGCAAAACCGTCAAAACCACTTGCAGGCGAAGCCCCGCGGGCAAAACAGCAATTAAAGCAAGTAAAAACCCTCTCTGCACCGAAGGAGATCGATCTCCTATAGCAACGAGATCGATCTTCTTCGAGGCTAGAAGCACCCGTCCTGGTCACCCCACGAGATCGATCTCCACCCATATGAAGATCGATCTTGTAAGTGACCCATGACGTACCGACGCCAGCCACCAAGAGATCGATCTCCCTCCCAGGGAGATCGCTCTCGCTCGGACAGACTGGGCCACCCCGACCAAGATCGATCTCATCCCATGAGATCGATCTGGATTTGGGTTCACCGGCGGCCGGACGGCGAGGGACACCGCCGGAAACCTCCACCATACCTCACCAAACTAGGTGAGCTGGTAGATCTCAGTGCCACGAAGCTTCTCAAGGCTTCAAAACTGGAAAACACCAACTCCACAAAGAAATCTATCGAGAAACAAAACCGGATTTCAAACCCTCAAAACAGCCGGAGCTTTGAGTGAGAACCCTACCTCTTCAATGCAGCTTCGATCCCCAAGGCCTAACCCAGGACCTTCCTCGCCTCGCCACGAACCCAACGAGCCTTCAAGCTCCAGGAAAGGTGGCCGGAGGAGGAAGAACGGCGAGCGGGAGCTCTCAGCCGGAACATGGGAAGAAATAGAGCCCGGGAGAAGGAGGAAGAAGAGGAAGAAAGGAAGGAGGAGGGGAAGGGTTAAGGCCGGGGAAAGCCGGCGAAGGCGGGGAAAAGCTGGGGGAGGGGAGGGAAAGTCTTCCTTCCCTCCCCTGACAGGGGAAGCGACGGCCATCGCCGTGGCCGTCCTTCGACGCCACCGACAACGACTTCCAGGCACAGAGATATAGATCTCCATGCCAATGCAGATCGATCTCCCTTGCTCAGAACGGCAACCACCAGGCACAGAGAGATCGATCTCCATTGCCATGTAGATCGATCTCCCATGCCCAGAACGGAAACCCTGGGCTGAGACTCAAGCCCAAGCCCAGAACTTCCAACCCCGGGTCCACCTAACCTTTCTAGACAAACACAAGCATCAACCAAGGTTTGTGTGTGCACACCCAGTGTGAAACAACCACCAAGGCGCAATTTCCCAAATTGCCCTTGGGGTAGACAACAAGCCACAGAGATGGAGGGGCGGGTCCTCACATCCTAAAACCCTTAAAAGAAATCTCGTCCTCGAGATTCGATCAAGGTAGGGCTCAGAAACGAAAACAACGCCTAGCAGGATACTACAAAGCGGTAAGAGTACCTCTGGAGACGGGTGGTGCTACGGTCAGTGGTAGCGGGCGCTGAGACAGGTACTCCTGATAGGACGGCTGCACCTCGTCTGCAAAAGGGCGGTCGGGTAGGGCAAACACCTGTCCCCCACCCTCCGCTCTGGCTCTGCCTTCGCTGCGGCCTTGCCCGGCTCCACCTCTCTGCCCAAGCCCAGCCCAAGCCCAGCCCAAGCCCCTCCGCCTCGACCTCCCGACGGTGCCGCACCCTGCGAGCCCCGCCGCGGACAGTCCCTGCGAAAGTGCCCCGGCTGCTGGCAGTGATAGCACAGCGCTGGCCCACGCTCGGACTGCTAGCCTCTGCCTCCCTCCCGGGAAGTCTGCTGTGCGGGCCCCGCTGTCAGAAGGAGCTGGTCACCCTGAAACGCGGTGATCAGTCTCCTAATCTCCTCTCCAAGTGGTATCTGTCCAAAGTACGTCCCTCCAACAGCCACTGTTCAAGGATTGGACTACCTCCGACGATCCTTGATACAGGTTGGACACGACAATACCAACAGGACACCACTTCCCTGAGAGCTCTGGCAAACCGTGCCGTCACCAGCACCAACAAAAGAAACACGAGTCCCACTCGTCACAAGCCGCAAAACAAAGCAGCACAACAGAAAAAGGAAGAAGAAACAACCACATTCAGCGGAAAAGAAAACAAGCAAACATGGATGTTCTAACTCTATAACTATCCCAACCCATGCACGTCTCCGCAGAGACCCGAACCAACGCCCTGGGATCTACAACCTATGCTCTAATACCAAGCTGTCGCGCCCCGGCCCGCAGGACCCAGACCGGGCCGGGACACGAGGGAGAAAACCTACATCTACTAGCCTCAACTGGCGGAAACAGCTGAGACTAACGCACAGCTGGCGAAAACAGCTGACTGCAAGCACGAGTGGAAGCAAGCTACTACAACATCTATTAACAACTATTACACAACAGTAATAATAGAGTTAAACAGAGTTTAGTACAACAAGCTACGAGGGATCAACAATCCCCAAAAGGAAGCTACAACACCCACCGGGGCCTCGGCAAAAGCACACACAAAACCAAACCATCCTGACCCTCAGACATGGTCAGGATCCGGCACGCTGCCACGAGACTGCCGACGGGGAAGCACCGGAGAGGAGCTGGGACCCGCACCTGCAAACAACACAGTCCAGGTAGGCATGAGCAATAGCTTAGCAGGGTCCTACTCTACCACTCTCGCTAAGAAGGCAAACCCAACGAACCAACTCTGAAGCCAAGTGCTGAGGCCTGCCAAGGATCCCATAAATCCCGTCAATAACCCGAAGGACTCCTGTCCCAAGTACGCTCCTCCGACAACCACTGCTCAAGGGAGGACAACTCCGACAATCCCTGACACAGGGTGGACATGACGCTACTAGTAGGACACCCTTCTCCAAGCGGGATCTCCACACTTGGCGGAACGACCGAGGTTAAGACTACCATCTCTCAGTACTCCAAGCCACAGAGCCAACAGGACCCCTAACTCCTGACCAAGGACTAAGCCTAGCCAGGGAGTCCATCGATCCCATCGATGTCCTCCCCCCCCAGGGTTCCTGTCCAACCTACGTCCCTCCGATAGCCACTGCTCAAGGACTGGGCTACCTCCGACGGTCCTTGATACTGGGTGGCCCGGACGATGCCTGTAGGACACCCATACCGGGGTAACGGCATCCCACGCTTAGCCTTAGAACACCGGAATCCACGGGTCAACCTCACCCAGTCTAACCTAGCATGTCTAATGCACAGGAAACAAGGCAGGATATGAATAGGGAAAGCGGTAACAAATAGCATAACAAGGGCACACCTTCGGCCCATTTATACTAACCACTCCCGAGGATCATGACTTCCTCGGTTCACCACAAATCAGTAAAAATTCAAGCAGGATAAGTTTCATATTAAGCCCCGAGGGCAAAACCGTCAAAACCACTTGCAGGCGAAGCCCCGCGGGCAAAACAGCAATTAAAGCAAGTAAAAACCCTCTCTGCACCGAAGGAGATCGATCTCCTATAGCAACGAGATCGATCTTCTTCGAGGCTAGAAGCACCCGTCCTGGTCACCCCACGAGATCGATCTCCACCCATATGAAGATCGATCTTGTAAGTTGATAAGACGTGAAAAGCGCACAATTACCCCTTTTAACTACGTCTCGTTAGTCTCCGAGCAATGCTATTTTGATTGTCTTTTTCCCATTTCAGGCTTAAGGACCCTCAACGAAGATTAGATCAAGTCTGGTGCTAAAACGAACAAATAAAGAACCTGCTAGGAGCAAAAGAGCAAAGGAGCAAAGATGGACCATCTTTGACATCAAAACTGTACCTGCTCAGGAAGAACCAGATGATGTGCTATACATGGTTGGAAAGCTCTTGAAGTCTAGATTCTAGAACTTTTTACGGTTCGTGATTTGGAGTTTCCTAGAGGAAGATATGCTATTTTTAGTACAGAGGTGCAGAAGAAGCAGTTACGGAAAACCAGATCGATCTCATCCCAAAGGAGATCGATCTCCTTGGGTGCTGCGGGAAAAATAGAAGGAAATTGACTAATCCGAGTTAGGGTTTGTCTTAGGCTATAAATAGCCTTCTTTGGGGGCGTTTTGGAGCCTTCTATGGCCGAATTTTCGTCATCTTTTAGGGTTTCTCTTAGTTTCTTTTCCACAAATTAGGTTAGATCTTTGGTGGAAGATCCATGGGTGGAGCGCGGCGACAACCTTCATCGACGGATCTCCTTTCTAAGATGAGTAACTAATCTCTAGCCTAGGGATTTCTATGATGTAATAGAGAATCTTTCTAGGTTTTTCCTATGGATCAGAGCATGTACTTTATGATGGTTTAATGGATTGAATTCATATTTTATATATCTATTGGTAATCTTTCTTATGGTGAATGGATTGTTTGTTCTTTGTGCCCTAATTTCGGTCTGTCTTGTCTCGGTTTTTCCGTGGGTATACAGCCGGATTTTGTGAAAACTCAAAACATAAAAGTCGTAGATCTCTTCCTTAGCTTTCCACCGAATCTTGAATCACCTTGTTTCGAGTTCGGATGTGAAAGTTATGCTGAGATTACGATCGCTGGTTTTGAGCATTGCATGTTAGAGGCTAGGATTAGGACTTGTTCAAGCTGCTTTCATGCTAGAACCATGTTAGATCTTTGAATTGGATTCTAAACCCTAGATTATGATTGTAGGAGTGCTAGAACCACTACCTTAATGCTAGAACCATTAAGACCTATGATTGTAACCTACAATTCGTTCTTTATCTTTATTGATTAGGCGATCTCAAAGTGCTAGAACCACTTTGATTATTCTCATACCAATTATCCGTTGATTTGATCTTCGTTCCGATGAAGACTTCTTACGAATCTTTGTTGAGCGGTAGGGGTTCTAGCCATTCACCTATCGACTTGTTAAAACCATTAACACCTTTTGAATTGCTTTTATCCTAGGAAGACCTAGTTAGTTCTTTATTACTGATTAGAAATCTCTTGGTTGTTTATCCTATTATTATTCAGTTGAGTTTAATCTGAGTTAAGAGTAGTTTAAAAACCAAAAATCATTTCCTTTATCAATCTTTTGATTTAGAACTATACGAGGTAATTATACTTAACACTTCTTTTCCCTGTGGACCGACTCGGACTCATTGCTATCTACCCATAAAGTAGTTAGTTAGTGATTCGGATTATAAATTTGTAATTTTGACGTCCTTGTTAAGGTAACGACACTTTTCAAGGCATGTCATAAGTGACCCATGACGTACCGACGCCAGCCGCCAAGAGATCGATCTCCCTCCCAGGGAGATCGCTCTCGCTCGGACGGACTGGGCCACCCCGACCAAGATCGATCTCATCCCATGAGATCGATCTGGATTTGGGCTCACCGGCGGCCGGACGGCGAGGGACACCGCCGGAAACCTCCACCATACCTCACCAAACTAGGTGAGCTGGTAGATCTCAGTGCCACGAAGCTTCTCAAGGCTTCAAAACTGGAAACTCCAACTCCACATGGAGATCTATCGAGAAACAAAACCGGATTTCAAACCCTCAAAATAGCCGGAGCTTTGAGTGAGAACCCTACCTCTTCAACGCAGCTTCGATCCCCAAGGCCTAACCCAGGACCTTCCTCGCCTCGCCACGAACCCAACGAGCCTTCAAGCTCCAGGAAAGGTGGCCGGAGGAGGAAGAACGGCGAGCGGGAGCTCTCAGCCGGAACAGGGGAAGAAACAGAGCCCGAGAGAAGAAGGGGGAAGAAGAGGAAGAAAGGAAGGAGGAGGGGAAGGGTTAAGGCCGGGGAAAGCCGGCGAAGGCAGGGAAAAGCTGGGGGAGGGGAGGGAAAGTCTTCCCTCCCCTGACAGGGGAAGCGACGGCCATCGCCGTGGCCGTCCTTCGACGCCACCGCCAACGACTTCTAGGCCCAGAGAGATCGATCTCCATGCCAATGCAGATCGATCTCCCTTGCTCAGAACGGCAACCACCAGGCACACAGAGATCGATCTCCACTGCCATGTAGATCGATCTCCCCTGCCCTGAACGGAAACCCTGGGCTGAGACTCAAGCCCAAGCCCAGAACTTCCAACCCCGGGTCCACCTAACCTTTCTAGACAAACACAAGCATCAACCAAGGTCTGTGTGTGCACACCCAGTGTGAAACGACCACCAAGGCGCAATTTCCCAAATTGCCCTTGGGGTAGACAACAAGCCACAGGGATGGAGGGGCGGGTCCTCACATTCTAACTCAACTGGAATGTGACATGATTTCCCAAACACCAAACGATAAGGTGACATGCCGATACCCAAGCCATAGGACTAGTGGAGCATTGATCATCATTATGATATGTATAGGTGTGCAAGTTTTAAGTGTGGGGGTGTTTGAATTTTGGCACCGTTGATGCATTTAAGTGATTGGTTGTACATGTCTTATTGATGGATTTTTGCTTCATTAGTTCCATTGATTTTTGAGCTACATTCCCAAATATTTCCCACCTTAATCCTGGACCCCATTACAACCTTTTGAAGTCCTTATGATTTGTATTATGCATGTGATTCTAGTGGTGGAGAATGAGAAGATATGCAAGCTTATGGTAGATCATTTTAACTGGAATGAATTTGAGTGAAATACATACCCTTCAAACACATGAGAGTTGAGTGTTTATTTTCGTGAGGGTCTACTTATTTAGTATACTCCATATTCAAGTGAAAATGCTTACTGATTGATTTTTAAGTTGTCTAAAAATGTTGTTCATGATATGTTATGAGTTTTTTGAAGTGCTTGATTGTTCTTTGTTGATGGTGTTGCAACCTTGATATCTTGGGTAGAGTGAATTTTAAGTTTTGCCCGAGGACGAGCAAAAGCAAAGTGTGGGGGAATTTGATGATGATGCATAATGTTATATTTTTACCCCTTAATATTTAGCCTCATGTGCTTATTTGATACCTAAATACACTCATTATACTTATATTTTGATTTAGGATGCAATTGAAGTCCTTAAGTCCATAAAGAAGCTGAAAAGAGTATATAGATCAACGTTAAAGATTAAACTGCACCTTCTCATGAAGAAGCAGATGATGTACCATATATGGTTGGAAAGCTCTTGAAGTCTAGTTTCTGGACAATTTTACGGTTCGTGATTCCGAGTTTTCTAGAGGAAGTTACGGTGATTTTAGTACCAATGGCGTAGTCTGGATGGCAAAACAGTAAATACTCTGAAAGACAGATCGATCCGTCTCCCTAGTAGGATCAATCCGTTTTAGAGTAGACTTGACAGAACACATATTTTTCAGAGGAGCACAGTAGGATCGATCCTACGATCTATCCTACCTAGTAAGATCGATCCGACACCCCTGGTAGGATCGATCCGACTCGGGCGTAGCAAGAAATTGAAGGATCGATCCTACTTTCCCAGTGAAGAAATTCAACGATTCAGATCAAATCCGAGGATGGAGACACTTAAGGCTATAAATAGGACTCTTTCTAGGGTTTGAGCAGGGATTGGCTGGATACTTTTGGCTGCTATTTTCTACTTCTTTATTTTTTTCCTAGGTTTTCTCTAACTTTATGGAATCTTTTAGAGGATTGTTCTTGATGGCCCTGCGTGGCTAAATCTTGATTCTTGGTCAAGGAAACTGAAACCTTGGAATCAATGAAACTGTGAGATCTAATCTATTTTTATTGTTCAATTTATGCTTGAGTATTGGATGTTCTTCTGTGATTAAATATTCATGGTTGTCTTGTTTAATTGCTAGGAGGCCTACTAGTATATTATTCATTACGATCTACTGCTAGGTTGGATATCAAATCCGTAATTGTTTGATCCCTCTCATCTGCGAAGCAACTGAGATCTATTGACCATCTACTGCGTTTCAGAGATTGTTAGATCTTAGGAACAACATTCGACTAGATTAAATGCAAGCGCTTGTGCTTGTGTTGTTTAGCTTCATCGATCTCCCTATTCTTAAGGCTACTACTAGATTAAATCTACAGTGCGTGTCTTAGGTTGTTTAGTAGTTAGGGTTGATTAGATCGCTTGTTTCTAATTAATTATGATTGAGGAGAGATTCGAATTTAATTCGAACGGTGAATATTCATGATATGAATTGATATATACTTGCATCAATGATCAGTTGTTGGATTCCGATGGTGGATGTTGACTTAGACCAAGGTTTGTTCTCTTGATTCAACTCGTTTCTTCGCTTTAGATTATTTCTTTATTGTTTTGTTCACGCTTAAAACCCCCCATCTTTGTTCACTTAGCACAAAACCAGACTAAACACTTTTCATGGGATCGACTCGTACTCGCACTACTACATTTATTTTGAAGAGTATTGGTTTTATTTTTGAGTGCCTACGACTGCACATCAAATTTTGATGCCGTTGTCGGGGAGTGATTCTAGTTGATTTTTGTGCTTATTGTGATCATTATTTCATAAAAAAAAAGTTTACTTCGTTTATTAGTGTTTTAGCGTAGGATTTTTATTTATCTTCATTACTCTAGACCTTGTCTTAATTTGTTTTTCTTGGTTTATCAGAGTCTTCTTGATTGTTTATGAATATAACCCGATCTTTTAATCAAGACAATTTGCAGTACGATCCAGAGGTAGAAAGAACTTTGCGCAGGTTGAGGAGGATAGCTCGGGGAAACTCCGAGGAGAACAATTTGACTCTTGATCTCCTATTTGCTAGTGATTCGGAGTTAGAAGAGGAAGAAGTCATGGCCGGAAATCGGACTTTGAAAGAGCTTGCAACCCCAAATTTGAATCAACAACCCTTATGCATTACATTCCCTACTTTGGATGTTGCTACTACTTTTGAATTGAAATCTGGTCTGATACATCTCTTACCCACTTTCCATGGACTTGCAGGTGAGGATCCTCACAAGCATTTAAAAGAGCTTCATGTTATGTGCACAAGTATCAAACCCATGGGGGTGACAAAAGATCAGATCAAATTGAGAGCCTTCTCATTTTCTTTGAAGGATTCGGCTAAGTATTGGCTTTATTATTTACCCTCTGGGAGTATTACCACATGGAATGAGATGAAGAGGTTATTTTTGGAGAAATATTTTCCAGCTTCAAGGGCGGCTAACATTCGGAAAGAGATCTGTGGTGTAAAGCAGCATAACGGAGAGTCTCTACACGAGTATTGGGAACGTTTCAAGAAATTATGTGTAAGTTGTCCCCATCATCAAATTAGTGAGCAATTACTTATCCAATATTTTTATGAGGGCTTACTAACCACTAACAGGAGTATGATTGATGTCGCTAGTGGAGGAGCTTTGGTAGATAAAACTCCTGAACCCGCAAGAAACTTGATTGCAAATATGGCGGCTAATTCTCAACAATTTAACACTATACTTGATTCTTATTCAAAACATGTTAATGAGGTAAATGTTTCATCTTTTGGCTGTAGGTAACATGCAAACAATGAAGGTTTGTGGGATTTGTTCGGTGGCAGGACATCCAACCGATATGTGCCCAACTCTTCAAGAGGAACCCATTGAACAAGTCAATGTCACGGGTAGTTTCTCTGGACTACCGCAAAGGAAGTATGATCCCTATTCAAACACGTATAATCCGGGATGGAGGGATCACCCCAATCTCAACTATGGGAATCCACAAGTAAATCAGCCCACAATTCAATTCCATCCAACTGGATAGCAATACCAACAATATAGATCGCCATACCCCCCAAGACCACAATCAAACCCAACTCCCAATTCGGGTATGTTTTTAAAAGATATTGTTAAATCCCTTGCTACTAATACTTTGCAATTTCAACAGGAGATAAAACAATTTCAACAAGAGGCAAAGGCTAGTATTCAAGGTTTGGAACATCAGGTGGGCCAGATGGCGACTGCAATTAGCAAGCTAGAGGCGCAAAATTCGGGAAAATTACCCTCTCAAACGGTAATAAATCCAAGAGAAAATGCAAGTGAAATCATTTTAAGAAGTGGTAAAGAAATTGAGATTCCAACAAAGGAAGTCACTGCATCGTCACCGCAAGGAAAAGAGCAAAATATTGTTGCGAACAAAGACTTTTCCGATGACGACGACGTACCTAAACGTAAGTTTCCACCTCTTTCTGATTATAAACCTGTACCTCCTTTTCCTCAGGCTTTATTAGGATCTAAAAGAGAGGAGCAAAATAAAGATGTATATGAGATTTTTCATCGATGTGAGGTAAATATTCCACTCTTAGATGCTATTAAACAAGTACCTCGTTATGCTAAATTCTTGAAAGAACTGTGTACAACTAAGAGAAAATAGAAACTTAAAGGATGTGAGAAGGTGAGAGTAGGTGAAAATGTTTCTGCATTCTTCAAAGAAAAATTCATGTAAAGTGTAAAGATCCAGGTATGTTTACTATCCCATGTACAATTGGTAGCACTAAATTTGAAAAGGCCATGTTAGATTTAGGAGCTTCTTTTAATGTTATGCCATATTCTATATATGCTTCTTTAAAACTTGGACCTTTGAATAAAACTGGTGTTGTGATTCAATTGGCTGACAGATCTAATGCCTATCCTAAAGGTGTAGTTGAAGATATTCTTATGCAAGTTAATGATTTAGTTTTCCCTGCTGATTTCTATGTGCTTGATATGGAGAATGGTGATCACACTACTCCTATTTTATTGGGAAGACCTTTCTTAAAGACATCCAATACTAAGATAAATATGCGTAGTGGTACACTTACCATGGAATTTGATGGTGAAATTGTTAAGTTTGAAATATATGATGCCAAGAAGTATCCTACTAATGATTGTCATGTTTATTATATTGATGTGAGGGAATTGAAAGCTACAGTTAGAGATGCTTCGGGAAAGTGTCTAGAGAAGGCAGATGAAGAAGCTATCCAGTCTTGGCCAGAAAATCGCGAGGAAGATTCGGTCGACTGCCGAGAATACCAGGAGCATTTATTTGATGAATCTCCGACGACTGAATTGGAAAGCATTCCTATTTCGCCGCGAGGTATATTTCCTGTGACTATTTCATCTTCATTAGTGGTTAAAAAGGAGATGACTTTAGTAGATATTTTCATATCTCGACGGATTTATTTTCGATCATGTGATCTTGACATCCTTGACAATCCAAACGACGACATTCTTAATAGATCAATGGATGATTCGATTATATTTGAGCATAATGTTGACTCCTTTTTTCCTGATCACCATGATGACATGTATTTCAGTTTAAGAGATCCAGCTATCTTGTTTACTAGTGCGAGTATGGAAAAGCTAACTCTCATTTTTGAAAAATACCACTTGGATTCATTTGCTAAATTAACCTTGGTGGCACTATTGAAGTTAAATATTCAGAATTTGGCACCCAGTGATTTTGTATCCCATCATGCTATAGAACGTCCACCGAGGGCACGATTTAAAATTCTCTATATGGTATAGAGTGGTTTAGTTTGCTTTATCTGTTTTATTGTGTACTTGAGCGTGCTTGAATTATTTTTAGATTGTGTGCTTGCATGTTTGCTTTTGTTTTTGCTTTTCTTTGATTTTGTTTTTAGGTGATCGAGCATCCCCTATCCTACCTGAAGAATTCACCCAACTATGGTAGTTATGGAGATTTGGCCACCTTTAGGAGCCTTGGGCAAGATTTCAGCTATTATGCCAATTGAAATTCGAAGTTTGGCAACTCCCACAGGATTGAAGAAGAACGCATGAAGTCGAGCCAATGACAATAAACAAAGGCGCTGTTTGGGAGGCAACCCGAGGGGAGTTCGTTCCTTTCTCTTTTTATTTTTGCATTTACATTTTAGTTATATTTACCTTTTCTTTGCATTCCACCTTACGTTGGGGACAATGTCAATTTCAATTGTGGGGGAGGAGATCTAGGTTGCATATACCATGAGCAAGAATTAAAGAAGCTTGTTTACTTTTAATCAAGGTAAAACCACTACTACATTTATTTTGAAGAGTATTGGTTTTATTTTTGAGTGCATATGACAACACATCACTGGGGCGGTGCGGTAGGGGAGCCTCAACTACACGTGCGGGCCTACGGGCGTTGGCTGCCACCCGATCCTGCATGCTGGGGATTGCTTCGTGGGCAACACCGTCGGCTGCCACCCGATCCTACAAGCGGGGCATGTGCTTTGCACGTGGCCTTGTCCATTGACCGGATCGCCTGCTCCATTGGCCGGTTCATCAGTCTAGGCTCGGTTTGAGCCGAGCCGACATTAGTGGGCGGACGGCGAGTGGACGGAGGGATATAATTGAGGCCGGTTCAAAAAACTCAATGATTCAATTGGGAAATTTCAAAGCACATGGACTTAATAAAAACTTGTCAGAAAACTCAGGGAGGAATCGCATATTTTGGCCAAATGATGAATTATGGAAAGTAGGAAAGAGATCGAGAATTAAGGATGAAAAGGCCCTTAATCATTGTTTGCTGAAAACATTGGATCGAGAGGGTAGTTAAGGAAAGAGAAAGGAGACGTTCGACGAAAACTACGCGTCATTCCTCGTTTTATAATAGGGATAGAATCATATGAGTCCAACCTCGTATGTTTTGGTCACCATCTACCTTATAAGATCAGGTGACAGTTACTTTTATGACTCAGATTAAAACACATCATCTGAGTCATAAAATTATACATACGTGGCATAAGAATGTAACTAAATAAAGAAAAAAAAAAGAGGATAGTGGGCTGACGTGACGTAAGTTATTGGAGAGAGGAGAGAAAGAGAGAGTGAGGGTGAGTAGTTAGTCGTGACAGATGGCATGGGCCCACCACCTAGTTCACCATAAGATACCCACGTTCAACATTAGAAGACAATCGTACCCTCGATGGCTAGGAATGGCAATGGGGCGGGTTTCACCAACCCCATCCCCGCCCCAAAAAAATTTACCCTGCCCCATGCCCCGTTACGGGGCAAGAAGTTCGTCCCATCCCCGCCCCATCTACATTTCCCCCGTCCCTGCCCCACCCCGCCGCTGCCCCGCCCCGTTTAGAATTCTCATTTTCTTTTGACAAAGTTAATAACGCCTATAATTTTTATCACAAATTTGTTAAATATCATATAAACCAATACAATATTGTGAACTTTCAAGCGTCACATAGTTAAAAAAAAAAAAAAATTTCAACTTCCAAGAGTTCCGACTAAATAAGATCATGCCAATTACAAAATGTGAAAATGAACCCTAAATTAAAAAAAAATGAACTTTAGATCTGCTCAAAATTAAAATCGATTAGTTTTATACTTATTTCTTAGTCCCTTATAATATAAACTAATGGAAAGCAATGCGTCATGGGCCTCGTGGATTTGTGACCATGTAAAGCTTAAGTAGTCAGTAGCTAATATATTATTAGAACTAATTCTTATACCAACACCTTTTTTAGTCATTTGTTCTAAATTAAAAAGTTAGAATAAAATTATTAAAATTAATTCAAAATTACGAAAAAACATATATGGCCGGGTCGAAAGTGGGGCAGGTTGACCAAAACCCATCCCCGCTCCGCCCCAATGTTTAACCCACCCCGTTTAGTCCACCCCGCCCCGCCAACCTGATAATTGCCCCGTTTCCCTGCCCCAAACGGGGCGGATCAAGCGGGTTACTGGGGAAACCGGCGGATTGCCAACCCTATCGATGGCAATCAAGAGTATCCACAACTTACAAGGGCATATACGATACTTTGCCTAAACGGTTGTTAGTTACCTTTAATGAATTTAAATCAAGCTAATCACTTCAATAAAGTCGGCTACTTTTGGGATATCATATCTTCTCTTTTTATCCCTCCAATCTTTCCTTATTTGTATGGAAAGTGTAGTTATGAGTTGCTAGACTTTCTATATTTTTTTAGGGTAGCAGGTTTCTAATGGGAGGTAGAGCTTTACATTTCTAGATATCTCAGAAAATAAATGTTTCCATCTTCGATCACAGAAGTGCTCAACTTTGGTGGATATTTGTTCTTTTCATAGCATTTAATGGTTCTTCTTGGGGTGATTATAACGTCTTGAAGGCTATTTGTGGAATTTGATTTCAAAGTGTAAGAAGAGGGTACTGTTCTAGAAGTGTTTGAGCAATCTTGCAGATGGAAGGATTTAGAGGTTGAGATTGAAGATAGAGTTTAAAAGCAAGATTTGGAGATTGCCATCTTCTTGATTTGCTTCGATTTTTTGGGATTCTCGAGGAATCCCTGTGTGTTTCAAATTACCTGTAGAATTGTTCTTTAGGTGAGTCATGATAACTTCATCACCGAACAGCTTCTATAGTGTTAGGGTTCTTCGGGGGTTGGTCTTCTTGATAGGGGTTTCAATTGGAGCTTTGGGTATTTCTCTGTTTGCGCAATCGGAGTATCTCGGCGGTCCGTCTTCGGATTCATGGTTTAAAGAGTATATTGTTGGAGAGTACCATTCGAGTATTCCTGCACTGGCATCTCTTGATGGAAACAAGAGTGAAGCTTTTCTTACAAATCTAGAAGATGGGTTAGTTAGAGAAGCTACATTTGTTCTTGAAGTCTCAAATGGTACCAAGTCTGATGCGACATTGTCTTCTTGGAATGGCACGAAGGTAAATCATCTTATGTCTAATGGTTCGATGGAGGCTATATTTGGAAAGAATGATACTGGGTTGGATTCTTTGAATTCTACAGTATTGGTGGCACCTTGGAATCTAACTTCGTCTGATTACTCTAGGAAGGTTGATTCAGGTATGTTATTCTTTTTTTTTGTTTATGTAATCGAATACTAATATTTTCTCTGTGTTAGCGTCGAATTGTCGCCGTAGAAAAAATGAACTTTGGTTACATATCATGGAACATTTTCACCACTGTCTTGTCTAAATGTTATTTTTCATGGTTGATGACGGCATGTGGAGTTGCAATTGTGGATGATTCTATTTCTTCGAATGGTACAAAAGTGGATCATCTTGTGTCTAGTGGTTCTATAGAGGTCAGGTCTGGAAGTAATGATACAGAGTTAGATTCTTTGAATTCCACAGTGCCAGTGTCACCTTCACCTCTAGCTTCGTCTTATTGTCTTCATATTGTCTTGCTATCAGCGTCCAATTTTTATTCTAGGAAATGTCCTCGGTGATTATTCATATTCTAGAGCAAATTTAAGACCATGTATATAAAAATGGTGGGAAATGCATTAGGAAAACAGTTCAAGTTTTCTGATGCTTTTGGCTTTAAACTATGACATCATAATTCTAGTTTCTCATCCATGTTACCATCTTCTTGAAGCATACCATTTTTAATATTGGAATCTCTTTAGATGAAAATGATGGAACCTGGAAATTGGCTTTTGAGAAGAACTTGAATCTAGACCTAGTGTGAGGTCCTGAGCATGCCTGGTAGTGTGCCCTGTTTAGTACCAGCCTTCGGGCTTAGCTAAGCATATATAATAATAATAATAATAAAGGAAAAAGAAAAAAGAAAACCTAGTGTGACAAATGCTTAGCATCTGACACTCCATCGTTTTCTGATGAACATGAGAACCCTGTATTGTCCAAATGTTCACAATGCCACCAAGATTTATCTTTTGTTCCCCTTTCTTTAAAAAAGCATTTTGTGAAGTGCAGTTGAAGTTTATTGTGAATGAATGAGCTCCTCAAGTTTCAAATTCTTATATCAGAAATATAGTCTCAGACGACTTCTTTGGTCCTCTTTGAGTTTCTCGAATCTCTTTGTTGTTTGTTATTATTCACATGCCCCTAAGCACTATCTTATCTAAGTTAACACCTTAACTGCATTTCTCGAGAAGCTCTACCTGCTTTGAGAAAGGTTGGTACCTGATGATTGCCATGTTCGCTTAATGTTAATTGTTTATGGACTTAAAAACTTACCTTTGGCGAAAGTATTGTCCGAGACATTTTGTTTAAGTTGATATTTCCATATCGCTTTTGCTATTATGAAATTACTTATTCTTTAGCTCATTGTTTAGTTCATTGTCATACTATGTAAGGCCTAGAACATGGAGTGATCTCTTTTTTTGCATTAATTTTCTCTTGTAAGCATAATACCGACAATATAACAGGAAATTTTATAAAAGGAGTGAGATTGCAGTGAAGCTATCTTCTAAAAATGATTTTGTGTGTTCAAATACATACATGCATTTCTATTGGAGACGCCCATAAGCAAATCTATTGGTATTAATTGAAACAGTCAAGAAGTACAAAAGCGTGTCAGCAATCAAAAACATTGTGTCTACCAGGCTTCCAACTCTTAAGAATCAACCAATGTTCATGAAAGGCAATGCAAACTAAAATGCTGTTGAAAGGTGTTGGATTTGGGTTGAGACTATATAGTCCTGAAATAGCAATTCAGTTTTTACCTGTGCAAATAAGCTTTTTAGTATGCTAAGTACAACACATAAAATTTAAAGGTGTGAAGAAATAAACAACACTACAGGCACTTGTCTAGTAAATACTAAATATTGCAAAACACTTATGGAAATTCCAGTGATTTCATATTGAAATATACTCTATCCAGTATGTTATACATTGGTGCTTGGATCTAGTATGGTCGTGTATAACTGTATATGCTCAATCTTTGTATACAATTAAGTAGCATAAACTGTATGGAAATCCAAAAATCAAGACATATTCAGTATCACGTGTTGCTATGGGTTTGATGCATGACTTAACTACTAAACTTCCAACTTGGTGATATTCACTGTTCCAATGCATTATGTATAAAAAAGTGATATGTCCATAAACCCTTCACAAGGTCATTTGTTTTTAATTTCTTTAGCTAGATGTGAGATATTCCGTGGGAAATGGATACATGATTCTTCTGGGCCATTGTACACAAGCAAAACATGTCCCATTCTAACACCATCACAGAATTGTCAAGCAAATGGGAGACCAGATAAGGACTATGAGAATTGGAGATGGAAGCAAGATCAGTGTGACCTCCCTCCTTTTGATGCTAAAAGATTTCTCGAACTTATGAGCGGTAAGACACTAGCCTTTGTTGGGGACTCTGTCTCTCGAAATCAAATGGAATCTCTCATGTGCATTCTCTGGCAGGTGAGTCTCTTTTCATCAAGCCTCTTTTCTTCCTGATAAAAACATTTTGCATGTTTGGTATGGTTGTATTGCAACTTTAGAATGCAGCATATCATTTTCTCTTCCCCCCTCTTTCAGGTTGAAACTCCAAAGAACCGAGGCAGTCGCCAGATGCATCGGTGGTACTTCGAGTCTACTTCGACAACCATTATCCGCATATGGTCCTCCTGGCTCGCCCACAAATTCGAGCCCTCTCCATCTGCTGCCAAAGGCCCTGCGAAAATTCACCTGGACCGCCCCGACGAAAGCTTCATGCACTACCTTCCAGAGTTCGACGTATTGGTCCTCTCCTCTGGTCATTGGTTTGGCAAGAACTCAGTCTATCTCCTCAACAACACAATCGTCGGAGGACTGTGGAAACCCAAGGAAGCTAAGAGAACGATCAGCAATGTTGAAGCTCTTGGCATAGCTATTGAGATGGCACTAACTGCCATTGCCACACATCCAGATTACAGAGGTCTAACAATTCTAAGGACATATTCGCCAGACCATTATGATGGTGGTGCTTGGAACGCAGGTGGCTCATGCACTGGAGAGACTCAGCCTGCAAAAGCATTGGTGAGAAATAGATATACTGATGCTATGTATGAGAAGCAAGTTACAGGGTTTAAGCGTGCAATTGCAAGGGCCAGGAATTCTTCCAAGTTTCAGCTCATGGACATAACAGAAGCATTTGGGTATCGCCATGATGGGCATCCGGGGTCTTACAGGGGCCCTGATTCAAACAAGTTAACGAAGAGAGGAAAGAAAGGAGCTCCGCCACAGGATTGTCTGCATTGGTGCATGCCAGGGCCCATCGATACGTGGAATGAGATGTTGTTAAAGATTATACAACGAGAATTAATTAAGGTGAACATGGAAAATGATTGGACTATCTTCTTGCAGGGGTTCCCTTCAGGAAATTAAGCATTTGTGCTGTATAGTATTGGTGAAAGTGTGCAGTTTGAAGAATATCTCATTATGATCACTAGAGGGAAAGAAGTTTGCACAGAATCCTTAGTTGGTGGTAAACATAACTGAGGATAATTTTTGTATTCATAACTGTAGATTGGAATCTGGGCATTGCTGAAGTAAAGTTTAAGAAACGAGCAGACTGAACTGTGATGGCCGCGCCAAACGAAAGATGGTTGATTCATTTATAGATCCACGCATAGCAGCCATTAGACTTATACATATACCTCAATGTTCTTGGGATTTATCGGTGTTTTCATTGAGAAATTTGACAATGTGATTGCTTATGTTTTTTGTGTGGAAATCTTATGCTACACGAGTAGGAATTGGTAGTACTCACAAGGAGGATTCTGTCAAAAGACTCCAAACTTGTACGAAAGTGGTGAGAGATCCAGTGAAGAACAGAATAGCCTTTTGCAAAATTTAAATTGAAAATGAATATTGGCTAGGAGGAGATTTTAGCATGGAAAGTAGATTATGTGGTTGGGAATGTTACGAGAATGCTTTCATGACATGAAATTATTCAATCAAAGTAATTTAGAAACACAATAGATACGTTCTCCTGAGTGAACATCTCCCGGGAGATTATATCCTACATGACCATAGCGTTTGTGCTCTGTCACTAACAGACTCCATGATTATGGTCTTAAACGAGCATCAAGAGCTCCCCATATGCGGAATAAAAAGCAATAGATTCATCTGTCTCTCCAGTGGTCAGCAAACTTTGGCAGAAGTACAACCAGTCTAGTTCGAATCAAGGAACAGAGCACGTGATAAAAAAAGAAAACAATACCACAGATCATAGATTCATCAGCAAGTTATACATTCGGTCATTGACAAACTTGCATCCCAAAAGTAAGCACTGTTCAATGTAACAATACATCAAGACTGCAATACTCAACCAAGAAGATACATCAGCAAGTTTTATGTTAGGAGCTGAAGTGGTGTTTCGAGAAAGAGAACAAGAAGGGGGGAACTTGCGCAGAGGAAGAGAAGAATTCAGGAACAGGGAGGAGATAGAAGAGAAGCTTTGTAATTCTCATTGATGAACTTGTACACACATCACATGAACTTATAAGAGGTTACTTCTCCATAATAGGATTCTTATAAAGCTGGCTTGCCATAACAGCAGTTACTTATTATACTTAGCCAACTCACATAACAGCTAATTAAGATCTTGATTATAGCAACGGCTTATTTAGCTACAATATGCCAGCTGCCTTGATTGCTTGCCGCTTTAAGTCTCTCCCCTCCCGCCAAGATTACCGCTGCTGCTGTTGGGTGTAGGGCGAATCCTCGTACTGTGAAGTAAGGATATGTTGTGGTGCCGAGGCTTGTTCTTGCATCCTATCATTCCCTCCATAAAGACAAACCTTGTCCTCAAGGTTGATTGAAGGAAAGCGCACAACCAGTTTGACATAAGGTTCCCAAGAAGCATCTTCAGGGAGTAGTCCGGTCCAAGTAACCAGCACCTCTGACACAAACTTGCCATCTCGTTTAACCCAGTGGAAATTAGTAATAGATTGGGATTGAATTATCATCTCGCCATCCGTTGAGAAGTCAGGTAGGTGAGACTGAGCACGTCACCGAGTTGACGCTTTAACTGGGACACATGAAAAACGAGGTGAATTTTGGCAGATGGGGGGGAAGTCCCAACCGATACGCCATAGGACCAATTCGTTCGAGCACCTCGAATGGACTCGAACGGACCACAGAAACATGGTGCCAACTTCTTACAGGCCCGGAACTGGATAGACCGTTGGCTATATGGTTGAAGCTTCAAGTAAACCCAGTCGCCGATGGAGAACTCTAATTCACGACGATGCTTGTCCGCCTACACCTTCATTTGATTCCTTGCAAGAACCAGGTTATCCTTCAAGAGCCTGAGTATGTCATCTCGTGAATGAAGCTCCGAATCCACCAAGGCGAAGTGTTGTACCAAAACTCTGCCCAAGGAAGCCATTTTGACCACTGCTTGGGCCGTTGGCCGACAAAGCAATGTAAATAGGTCTCAAGGAATCTGTTAAGTACTTCGATGTGACCATCATACTGGGGTGATACGCTGTACTTATCTTCAACTTGGTGCCTTGCAACTTGAATTATTCCTGCCAAAAGTGATTGATGAAAACTGGATCCCGATCAGAGGTGATGGAGCGAGGAACTCTGTGTAACCGAACAATCTCTTGACCAAAGGCTTCAGCGACCCCCTTAGCGGAATAAGGATGCTTGAGGGCGATGAAATGCCCATATTTCGTGCGGCGGTCGACTACCACCATGATAACCGAGAAACCTGATGATACAGAAAGTCCTTCGTTGAAATCCATGGCGATATCTTCCCAAATATGATCATGAACAGGCAGGGGTTGCAACAAGGCAGCCGGCGCCACAGCCTCATACTTGTTGCGCTGACAGATGTCACAGGCCCGGACGTAATCCCGAATGTCCTTGTGCATTCCGACCCAATAAAAATTTTCTGTGACCCATTTGAAGGTTCGTAGAACACCGGAGTAGCCGCCAATAGGGGAGTCATGGAACTCCTGGAGTACCGCCGCTTTGAGAGAAAATTCCGACGGTAAGACGAGCCGCCTGTTGTACCAGCCCATCGCGGGTGCGATAGCCCGGAAGTGAGTTGTCGCCGGCCTACACCCTCGCACGTAGGTCGGCTAATTGGGGGCTGGTGCGGCTCTCAGTGCGTAGGTGAACCAACTAAACCAATTGGGGAGATGAATTAGCCCCTAGCGTGGCCTGGAGATGGTGGATAGCTGGATCATCAGATGTGTGGCTAGGTGCCTCTGTATCCTCGACCTCCGAAAGTTGAGATAGAGCATCAACAACCCAATTCTCCCGACCAGGTCTATAGATAATCTCAAAATCATATCCCATGAGTTTCAGCAGCCAACGTTGTTGTTCCGCCGTGGTCAAACGTTGTTCCAACAGGTGTTTCAGGCTTCGATGGTCGGTACGGATCTGGAAGCGGCACCCCTCGAGATAGCTTCGCCATTTGCGAACCCCGTAGACCACATCCATCAATTCTTTGTCATAAGTGGAGCGACCTTGAGCACGAGGAGAGAGTGCCTTGTTGAAGAATGCCAGAGGCCGCCCGCCTTGCATTAGTACCGTCCCTAAGCCGATGCCGGAAGAATCCATCTCGACCATGAACGTTTGTGAGAAGTCTGGCAAGGCTAAAACCAGGGTCGACGTCGTCGCCTCTTTGAGGGCCGTGAAAGCAGCTTCAACATCTGGATTCCAAGAAAAACCAGACTTTTGTAGAAGCATTGTTAGGGGGGCGGCAATTTTGCCGTAGGATTGCATAAATTTCTGATAGTAGCCAATCAAGCCGAGGAACCCCTCAAGGCTTTCGAGGACTGTGGTCGGGGCCACTGCAGCATGCAACAGATTTTTTCGAGGTCCGCAGTGACACCACCCTTGGAGATTAGTTGGCCGAGATAGTCCACCTACTGGCGACCGAACTGGCATTTCTTCTTCTTGACGACTACATGGTTGTCTTGGATAGCTTGGAAGACCCATCGAAGGTGGGGCACGTGGTGCGCCCAAGTCCTACTGTACACCAATATCTCATAAAAAAACCTTGACAAAACGACGAAGGGCCGACCTGAAGACATCATTCATCAAGGTTTGAAAGGTTGAAGGTGTGTTCGTGAGGCCAAAGGGCATCACGAGGAACTTGTAATGGGCGTCATGTGTTCGGAACGCGGTCTTCGAAACATTAACTTTGGCGACACAGATCTGGTGGTATCCGGGCTTGAGGTCAAGGTTGGTGAAGAGGGACGTGGCATACAACTCGTCGAGGAGTTCGTCAATGACCGAGATCAGATAACAATCTTTGACAGTGATATCATTCAAGGAATAATCGACACAGAAGCGGCAAGTCCCGTCCTTCTTCTTCACCAAGAGCACCGGATAGGAATAGGGATTGGTGTTGGTCCTGATGATGCCATGTGAGGGCCCGTCCCTCAGACCTGACTCGACCACGTGGGTCGAGAGCCGGTTTCCTGTTGGTTTAGTTCCGCGTCGGGCACGATCGGGCGATCGTGTGGCGGTTTTGGACCCCGGGGGCATTTTGGTAAATATGCCCTCTGGTGGTCGGTTTCACACCCGTGTTTCACACACTGACTTTAATTGATGTATGTGTTTGATTAGAATCTCTAGGGTGCGTCCGATCGGAGGATCGGAGCTCGATCGGGAAAGATCGATTTGGATGGCTGAGATAGGTTTGGAATGTCTATATAAGCCAAGTCCCTTTCTCTCTTTCCCTCTCTCCTCCTTCACCTGTCGTTCTCTCCCCTTCTCTCTCTCTCCTTCGCCTGAGCTAGGGTTTGGAGATTTGGTCTTCGGAGCTCGGATCTTGTCGGCTTGACCAGCGGGACGCGTGGAGGAGCTACCCTACTTGCTCAAGTAGGTGTTTCTACCTCGATCCTTGGATCGTGTTCTCCTAGGATAGGTTTTATGTGCTTTCGTTGTAGGAATACATGTTAGAATGGTTTGTAACTCTTTGTATGTGTAGAGTAACTCTTTTCCTATATTCCTACGTTGAGATTTCAGTATTTAAACGGTTAGTTTCCGTATTATCGCCGTTTTGTCGATTTTTGTCCATTTGGACCTAGATAGGAGATTTAACAGTCAAAATCTGGATTTCTTCATTCCGTTAGCTTTCTCATTGCTAAATACACTTGCTTGCAAAATCTCATTTAATTCCAACATGATTTGATACTTGAAATCCAAAGAAATGGATTTCCAGCACTGTTCTGATGAACTGTGCCAAGAGCTCGACGGTCGATCGGTGCATCGACCGTCACATGTTGTTTTACGCCTTCTGGGCCTGGCGGTCGACCGTCGGATCGACCATCTCATCGACCGTCAGGCTCTGTCGGGATTATAGCCTCCCACGGTCGATGGGTCGATCGACCGTGGGTCCTCTCTCTTTTTCATCCCGCCTCACGGTCGACCGTCGGATCGACCGTTGCATCGTCCGTGAGGCTCTGTCCCGTTTTGGGCTCTCGACGGTCGATGGGCCGATCGACCGTCGCCCATGACGTTTTCTTCGTTTTGGCCTCACGGTCGATCGGTGGATCGACCGTGACATCGTCCGTGGTCTCACGGTCGATCCCCGGATCGACCGTGGCATCGTCCGTGACCACTGGGACTTGGTTTTCTGGTTTTTCTTTGGTGGATTTGATTTGGGATTAGTATCTAAACATGTTGGGAAGCATGTAGGGGGATTTGATAAGGTTTTCAAAGGAATTTCATCGGGTTTGAGAATCGGTTCGAATAACTCTCTTTTTGGGTAAATCTAAGGTTTCACTTGCATTTAATATATGTTTGTTGTAGTTAAATGCTTAATTGATTGCTTAGCCATTAACTAGCTATGAGTGCTAGTTAATGAGGAATTGTGGAACCTTAGCCTCTTGCCGGCGAGTGCCGAGGGCGATTGTATATCTGTTGAACGTGTACTGTTGATGTGGCATGTAGAGACATCTAGGATAGATGTTTGCCTAGGCTCATGCATTGTATGCATTAGAGGCATTTGAGGTTAGGCGGGCGATGGTTTGGGTCGCCGATCCGAGGCTCTCGGGTAGCTCGGATCTAGCCTTAGGGCCGTGGCTGGGTAGTCAGGAGTAGGGTATGATTGTATGATCAAGTCTCATGTCTTTGAGGATTCACGCTAGTTGACTCTGATCAGTGTTTGAGGTTTAGAGGTCAGGTTGTCTTCCGAAGCTAAGTTCTAAGGATGGGTGTCGACGTCTCTTACATGGTCCCCAGGCAGTGGTTTCCTACTGGGTAATGGTGATCCTACTGGTTCCGGTTCTTTCCTCCCAGCGTGTTGGTTGAGTTTCCCAGCGTGGTTGGTTGAGAAGAGTAGGATCCCTTGGGGAGTCGACAGGGTTGTGGGACCCGTGGCATCCGTTAGACTTGAGCTGGAAGACAACTCTGTTGTTGTTTTCCTCCTTTCAGTGTGCCGTAGAGTAGAACCCTACTGAGCTTATCGCTCACTCCTACCCGGGCTGCGTTTGCAGGTGCAGGCGGCAGTTCTTCTTCGGTGGAGCCGGCGGGATCGGCTTTTGGCGGCGCGAGTACATCCAGGGGCGCTTGAGGTTGCTTGGAGGATTACCAGTTGTACCCTTTTGATATTTGTATATGTATATGATGTAAGCTTCTGAGGATTTTGGAGTATTGTATTAAATCTATCTCTTGGAAGCTATTGTATCTAGTCTGAATTGTACAACTTGATGTTATATGATGATTAAATCTGTTTAGCTTCTGGAATGTAATTGTTTAATTTACCCGTCTTTTCCGCTTTGTACCGCGCCGGTTGATGACGAATAGTGTTAGGACCCTCACACCCCGTCCTGGATGGGTTTTCTGGGTCGGGGTGTGACAACTTGGTATCAGAGCAGGATGTAGGTCCCAGGGATAGGATTAGGCTTGCGGTTGAGGTTTTGAGCGCGGTTTGGGATAGTTCTAGGAGTAGAGCATCCATGTGTGCTTGACTGTGCTCATATGTGTTATGTTTTTATTTTATTGATTGCTGCTGTGTTTTGTTTTCTTACGGGTGGACACTTGTCGTCTCTGTTGAACGTGCAGATGCCAGGGAGCAGGGCTAGCTGTCCAGTGTTGGGTCAGGGTACCGCGCGCGACCAGCGCGCTGCCCGACGGGCCTTAGGGGCCAACACAGCCGTGCCCCGTGTACCTGCACGAGAGCCAGAGCCGAGGATTGAGGTCGTGCTGGAGGAGGATGCTTCGTTCATCGCCGAGGAGGTCTCTCCTCCACTCGACCAGCGTGCTGTTGCGACAGCGATGGTCGACTTCCAGAGGCTGAACCCTCCTAGGTTCAGCGGTACTGGAGGCGACCCAGCGGTGGCGGACGACTGGTTGGAGGGAGTCAGTCGCGTCCTTGACACTCTTTTCGTCCAGGATGACCGAGTTAGGGTCAGACTTGCCGCGTTCCAGCTCGACGGGGACGCTTTGGACTGGTGGCGCTCTTTCCAGGCCGCCAGGGACGGGAGTGACCCATCGTGGGCCGTGTTTCGTTCTTCGTTTCTCGGCGCGTACTTTCCCCGCAGTGCGCGCTCGGCCCTTGTTCGTGAGTACCAGACCCTTTCTCAGGGTACTCAGTCGGTTGTTCAGTACGCGGCTAGGTTCACCAGACTTGCCAGATTTGCCGGGGCGGTGTCGGCGGACCCTCTTGCCAGAGCTGAGCAGTTTCAGTGGGGGTTAGGCCCGAGCTCAGGCATCTGATCGCGGCTCAGCGATCTAGCTCGTACGCAGAGCTGTTGGACTGTGCCTTGGCAGTTGAGGCTCAGTTGCAGGAGCCGGGGCCCAGGGCAGTCCAGCCTGCGTCGTCTGCGAGCACCAGTGGCGGAGTGCAGCCACAGAGGGCAGCTCAGGGTAGAGGAGGTTCGTGGAGGCCACGTCAGAGGTACCCACGACGCCAGCAGCCGTACCAGCGGTACCCACCCCAGCACCAGCAGCAGCCCAGGCAGGGAGGCCAACCACTTCTTCCGGCTGGGCCTCAGGGGCAGATGTCCGGAGGAGGCCAGAGCCAGCAGCTAGCACTTGGTCCTCCTGTGTGCTTTGAGTGCCGGCAGACGGGGCACTTTCGCAGAGACTGTCCGACGCTGAGGGCACAGTTCGCTCCTGGCGGAGCAGGCGGAGGTTGGCGGACACCAGGCGCCGGGAGAGGCAGAGGTCGCGGCGGAGGTCGAGGCGGACCCAGAGGGGGAGTGTACGCACTCCCAGACCGCGAGTACCCAGACCTTGTTCAGCCACCCTTTCAGCCCTACCAGTACCAGCCACCCCAGCAGACTCTAGCACTTCCACCAGCTCCAGTTGACCCCCCTGTTCTCAGAGGTACCTTCCAGCTTTTCAGTTCATTTGTAGACGTTCTGATAGATTCTGGGGCGTCTCATTCCTTTGTAGCTAGCGATTGTGTGGCATCGCTTGGGCTAGAGACTGAGCCACTTGGAGTCCCACTGCACTTAGACACACCCGTCGGCGGAGGAGCTCGTGTTGAGCTGATCTGCCGTTCTTGCGAGTTGGAGGTTGGGGGCCTCCGTGTCTTTCTAGACCTTCGGGTGCTAGACATGGTCGGGTTCGACGTGATTCTCGGTATGGATTGGCTGACATCATACCAAGCCGTCATCGACTGTGGCCG
This sequence comes from Narthecium ossifragum, assembly GCA_963920575.1. Taxonomy (NCBI): domain Eukaryota; kingdom Viridiplantae; phylum Streptophyta; class Magnoliopsida; order Dioscoreales; family Nartheciaceae; genus Narthecium; species Narthecium ossifragum. The sequence goes on from OY986969.1 coordinate 17,971,949, forward strand.
TCGTAGGGTGACTGTTTGGACACCTGATGGCGCTCGTTTCGTTCTGTTGGGGGATCGCCAGTCGGTCGATTCCCTCTTGTGTGCTTGTCTTCCCAGGGGCGAGGGCCAGCTGTCAGCTTTACTGGCGCGCCTTTCCTTGTTTGCTGCAGAGGGCAGTCGAGAGGGCAGTTTGCCCGCAGTTGTTTGTGAGTTTGCTGACGTCTTCCCAGACGAGCTACCGGGCCTTCCTCCTTCCAGGGCAGTAGACTTCCAGATAGATCTTGTACCGGGTACCGGGCCGATCTCTCTGCCAGCTTTCAGGATGGCACCAGCAGAGCAGAGGGAGCTGAGGGTCCAGCTGGACGGGTTGATCGGCAGAGGTTTCATCCGTCCCAGCACGTCACCTTGGGCAGCTCCTGTATTGTTCGCAAAGAAGAAGGACGGTACGCTTCGTCTTTGCATTGATTACAGGAAGCTGAACAGGTTAACGGTGAAGAACAAGTATCCGATGCCGAGGATCGATGACTTGTTCGACCAGCTCCGAGGCTCTTCGGTCTTTTCGAAGATCGATCTCCGTACCGGCTATCACCAGTTGCGGATTCGGGATTGCGACATCCCGAAGACGGCTTTCCGTACGAGGTACGGGTTGTACGAGTTCACGGTGATGCCGTTCGGCTTGACGAACGCACCGGCGGCGTTCATGGATCTGATGCAGAGGGTCTTCCGACCGTACTTAGATCAGTTTGTGGTGATCTTCATCGACGACATCCTAGTCTACTCACGTACCGCGGAGGAGCACGGGCAGCATCTGAGGACAGTGTTGCAGTTGCTGAGGGGGCATAGGCTATATGCCAAAGCCCCCAAATGTGAGTTCTGGCTTCCTGAGGTGCAGTTTCTGGGGCACGTGGTGTCAGCGGCAGGTATTTCAGTTGATCCGGCCAAGATCGAGGCGGTGCTACAGTGGCAGAGACCGGCGACAATGTTCGAGGTCCGCAGTTTACTCGGCTTGGCGGGTTACTACCGGAGGTTCGTGCGGGACTTCTCCAGGGTTGCAGGGCCGCTGACCAGGTTGACGCAGAAGGAGGTCCCATTCGCTTGGGATGAGGCTTGTGAGCAGGCTTTCATCCAGTTGAGGACCAGGCTGATGAGTGCACCGATCCTTATAGTTCCAGAGCGAGGCGTCGGCTACAGTGTCTACTGCGACGCCAGTGGGGAGGGTCTAGGCTGTGTGCTTATGCAGGAGGGCCACGTGGTGGCCTACGGTTCCAGGTAGCTGAAGAACCATGAGAGGAACTATCCAGTCCACGATCTTGAGCTTGCAGCGGTTGTCTTCGCTTTGAAGACGTGGCGGCACTATCTCTACGGTGAGCGGTTCTCGGTGTACTCTCATCATAAGAGTTTGAGGCACGTGTTTACCCAGCGTGACCTCAACCTCAGGCAGGGGCGGTGGATGGAGCTTCTAGAGGACTACGACTTCGAGTTGCATTACCACCCTGGTAAGGCAAACGTCGTAGCAGACGCTCTCAGCAGGCAGACCAGAGACAGCAGAGTGACCTTGGCAGCAGTGTCAGCTCGGCAATGGCAGATGCTAGAGACAGTCAGTCAGTTTGGGCTGGACTTTGAGGACCGGGCGACAGGTGGTTTCCTATATGCTGTTCGCAGCATTCCAGTTCTTTTGGTCAGGGTGATCGAGGCACAGGCTGGAGACCCAGAGCTCGTGGAGACCCGTGCTGCGGTCGGCACCAAGCACGCGGTTGAGGGCTGGACAGTGTCGGTAGACAGCGGTCTACTCTTCATGGGCAGAGTTGCAGTTCCAGCAGACCCGGCGTTGCGAGAGGAGATCCTTCACGAGTTCCACCACTCCTGTTTCGCCGTTCACCCCGGGAGCACCAAGATGTACCACGACCTTCGCCGACAGTTCTGGTGGTGCGGGATGAAGAGGTCAGTAGCTGAGTTCGTCTCCAGATGCCTCACCTGCCAGAGGGTGAAGGCAGAGCACAGGCAGACCCCAGGTTTGTTGCAGCCACTTCCCGTGCCAGAGTGGAAGTGGGAGCATATAGCTATGGACTTCGTCATCGGGCTACCCAGGTCACCGAGGTGGAATGATGCGATTTGGGTCATTGTCGATCGACTGACCAAATCGGCTCATTTCCTCCCCATGAGGACTACAGATCCAGTTGCCAGACTGAGTCAGAGGTACATTAACGAGGTAGTATGACTGCACGGCATCCCAGTGTCGATAGTGTCAGACAGAGATCCCAGATTCACTGGCCGGTTCTGGAGCAGCTTGCAGGACTCCTTGGGGACAGCACTGACTTTCAACACAGCTTTTCACCCTCAGACAGACGGGCAGTCGGAGCGGACTATCCAGATCTTGGAGGACATGCTCAGAGCATGTGTGCTAGACGCTGGAGGTACGTGGGAGCAGCACGTGACTTTGGTGGAGTTTGCCTACAACAACAGTTTTCAGGCCAGTTTGGGTTTTGCACCCTTTGAGGCGTTGTACGGCAGACCGTGTCGCTCACCGGTGTGTTGGACTGAGGTTGGGGAGACGTCGCTTACCGGTCCGGACATCATCAGGCAATCATCAGAGAAGTTGGCTCAGATCAGGCGGAGGCTTCTGACTGCACAAAGCAGGCAGAAGAGCTACGCAGACCGCAGGCGACGACCCCTGGAGTTCACAGCTGGTGACAGAGTGCGACTGAAGGTGTCCCCGCGCAGAGGGTCGATCAGGTTCGGTAGCAGGGGCAAGCTGGCTCCGAGGTTCACGGGTCCTTTTGAGATCGTCAGGCGCGTTGGAGCGGTCGCCTACCAGTTAGCTCTACCTCCGCACATGTCAGCAGTTCACCCCACCTTCCACGTTTCTATGCTGAGGAAGTACATTCCAGATCCTTCTCACGTGATCAGACACGACGACAATGAAGTTGAGGAGGACGCTACCTACATAGAGCAGCCAGTACAGATCATGGACAGACGGGATCAGGTGCTCAGAGGCAGATCGATACCGTTGGTCATGGTCAGGTGGAGACATGGCAGTGTAGAGAGTCTGACTTGGGAGCGAGAGGATCGCATGCGTCGGGAGTTTCCCCGACTGTTCACCTCTTCAGGTAGTTCCTTGTTGTGGGCGTTGGCGCCCCTAGTTGTAGCCTTGTTTGTGCAGGTAGGCTTAGTTGTTTCTTTTTCCCCCGGCTTCCACCTTGAATTTCGGGACAAAATTCTTTTTAAGGTGTTTAGGTTGTGAGGGCCCGTCCCTCAGACCTTACTCGACCACGTGGGTCGAGAGCCGGTTTCCTGTTGGTTTAGTTCCGCGTCGGGCACGATCGGGCGATCGTGTGGCGGTTTTGGACCCCGGGGGCATTTTGGTAAATATGCCCTCTGGTGGTCGGTTTCACACCCGCGTTCCACACACTGACTTTGATTGATGTATGTGTTTGATTAGAATCTCTAGGGTGCGTCCGATCGGAGGATCGGAGCTCGATCGGGAAAGATCGATTTGGATGGCTGAGATAGGTTTGGAATGTCTATATAAGCCAAGTCCCTTTCTCTCTTTCCCTCTCTCCTCCTTCACCTGTCGTTCTCTCCCCTTCTCTCTCTCTCCTTCGGCTGAGGTAGGGTTTGGAGATTTGGTCTTCGGAGCTTAGATCTTGTCGGCTTGACCAGCGGGACGCGTGGAGGAGCTACCCTACTTGCTCAAGTAGGTGTTTCTACCTCGATCCTTGGATCGGGTTCTCCTAGGATAGGTTTCATGTGCTTTCGTTGTAGGAATACATGTTAGAATGGTTTGTAACTCTTTGTATGTGTACAGTAACTCTTTTCCTGTATTCCTACGTTGAGATTTCAGTATTTAAACGGTTAGTTTTCGTATTATCGCCGTTTTGTCGGTTTTTGTCCATTTGGACCTTGATAGGAGATTTAACCGTCAAAATCTGGATTTCTTCATTCCGTTAGCTTTCTCATTGCTAAATACACTTGCTTGCAAAATCTCATTTAATTCCAACATGATTTGATACTTAAAATCCAAAGAAATGGATTTCCGGCACTGTTCTGATGAACTGTGCCAAGAGCTCGACGGTCGATCAGTGCATCGACCGTCACATGTTGTTTTACGCCTTCTGGGCCTGGCGGTCGACCGTCGGATCGACCGTCGCATCGACAGTCAGGCTCTGTCCGGATTTTAGCCTCCCACGGTCGATGGGTCGATCGACCGTGGGTCCTCTCTCTTTTTCATCCCGCCTCACGGTCGACCGTCGGATCGACCGTCGCATCGTCCGTGAGGCTCTGTCCCGTTTTGGGCTCTCGACGGTCGATGGGTCGATCGACCGTCGCCCATGAGGTTTTCTTCGTTTTGGCCTCACGGTCGATCGGTGGATCGACCGTGACATCGTCCGTGGTCTCACGGTCGATCCCCGGATCGACCGTGGCATCGTCCGTGACCACTGGGACTTGGTTTTCTGGTTTTTCTTTGGTGGATTTGATTTGGGATTAGTATCTAAACATGTTGGGAAGCATGTAGGGGGATTTGATGAGGTTTTCAAAGGATTTTCATCGGGTTTGAGAATCGGTTCGAATAACTCTCTTTTTGGGTAAATCTAAGGTTTCACTTGCATTTAATACATGTTTGTTGTAGTTAAATGCTTAATTGATTGCTTAGCTATTAACTAGCTATGAGTGCTAGTTAATGAGGAATTGTGGAACCTTAGCCTCTTGCCGGCGAGTGCTGAGGGCTATTATATATCTGTTGAACGTGTAACTGTTGATGTGGCATGTAGAGACATCTAGGATAGATGTTTGCCTAGGCTCATGCATTGTATGCATTAGAGGCATTTGAGGTTAGGCGGGCGATGGTTTGGGTCGCCGATCCGAGGCTCTCGGGTAGCTCGGATCTAGCCTTAGGGCCGTGGCTGGGTAGTCAGGAGTAGGGTATGATTGTATGATCAAGTCTCATGTCTTTGAGAATTCACGCTAGTTGACTCTGATCAGTGTTTGAGGTTTAGAGGTCGGGTTGTCTTCCGAAGCTAAGTTCTAAGGATGGGTGTCGACGTCTCTGACATGGTCCCCAGGCAGTGGTTTCCTGCTGGGTAATGGTGATCCTACTGGTTCCGGTTCTTTCCTCCCAGCGTGTTGGTTGAGTTTCCCAGCGTGGTCGGTTGAGAAGAATAGGATCCCTTGGGGAGTCGACAGGGTTGTGGGACCCGTGGCATCCGTTAGACTTGAGCTGGAAGACAACTCTGTTGTTGTTTTCCTCCTTTCAGTGTGCCGTAGAGTAGAACCCTACTGAGCTTATCGCTCACTCCTACCCGGGCTGCGTTTGCAGGTGCAAGCGGCAGTTCTTCTTCGGTGGAGCCGGCGGGATCGGCTTTTGGCGGCGCGAGTACATCCAGGGGCGCTTGAGGTTGCTTGGAGGATTACCAGTTGTACCCTTTTGATATTTGTATATGTATATGATGTAAGCTTCTGAGGATTTTGGAGTATTGTATTAAATCTATCTCTTGGAAGCTATTGTATCTAGTCTGAATTGTACAACTTGATGTTATATGATGATTAAATCTGTTTAGCCTCTGGAATGTAATTGTTTAATTTACCCGTCTTTTCTGCTTTGTACTGCGCCGGTTGATGATGAATAGTGTTAGGACCCTCACACCCCGTCCTGGATGGGTTTTCTGGGTCGGGGTGTGACATGCCATCCTCAAGCATCTCACGCACAATCTTCTCGATCTCAGCCTTCTGAATGTGTGGATATCGGAAGGTGCGGACGTTGGCAGGTCTATCCCCTGGAATAATCTTGATGCAATGGTCTTGGGTGTGTCAAGGAGGTAGCGACTTGGATGCTTGAAATATATCCTCATACTCGGATAACAAATCCGCTAAAGGAGTGGGAGTGGCAGGCACGATTTGGTTGGCATTACTGGAAGAGACTAACATGGGCCAGTAAGCATTTGATCCGGCGTGCAATAATCATTCGATGGAGTGGATCTCGCCCGCCAGAGTCGGAGTGTCGGTACTGCCTTGAAGCAAATATTGGACGCTGCCCGCGAAGGATTGAACGGTGACTTTGTTCCAGTCATGCACCACCGGGCCAAACGCCACAACCATTGGATTCCCAAGACGGCATCCGATCCTCGCAGATCCAAGGGATAGAGGTCAACTTGAAAGGTATAGCCTTGGATCTTGATCTCAACCTCGCGACAGATCTCACTGCATGTGAGGACCCGTTCCTCCGACCTGGTCCGACCGCGTTAAGTCGAGGGTCTGGCTTGGTTGGGTTGGATCGGTTAGCCTTTCCTTGCGATCGGTTGATCGCATCGCTGTTTTTGGACCCTAAGGGCGATTTGGTAAATTACCCGTGGCGGAGTTGCATTTCACACACGCGTAGCACACACACGGCCTTGTAATGATGTATGTGCTTGACTAGACTATTAGGAGCACCACAGCTCGGAGAATTTGGGTTCGATCGTAAGGATCGAGATCTGAGCGGCTGGGATCAGATCCGGTTGATCGGATGGCCCAGATCTAATCTTGAGCCGTTCAATAATAAGAAACCCTTTAGATGCCCTATTCTCGGGTTATGGAATTTTTTCGCCCGATAGAGAGAGGAAGTAAGGGGCGGCGGCTCAGCCGAGAGAGAAGAGAGAGGAAGGGGAAGAGAGGAGTGTACGGCGTCGGTGTTCGGCGGCCGGAGGAGGATCCCGTCTGGCGACGGCGATCGCGACAAGGAGGACGACATCAATGGCAATGATGCTCGACGGCTGAGGAGTGGAACCAGCGAAGGTGCTCAACTGCGACCGGAGAAGAAGAAGAAGAAGAGGGAGAAGCGATCCAGAGGTAGGGCTTCTTACCTAAACGTGGTTTAGACTCTACTAGCTTAGGGTAGGTTCCATTCGATGCATGCCTGCTTGGTTTCTAGGCTTCCTCTGTTGATTTCGTGGCTTTGTGCATAGGTTTTACTTCTCTCTTTGCTGCTGTGGTTGAACCTACGGATTTGTGATAGGTTTCGATCGGATTCCTCTTTATTTCCTTGCTATCGCCGTACTTCCTGTTTGGTTTTCCCTGTTTGGATTTCCGGCATCTGTTTCCTCTATTTCCAGTGATTACTGCTTGAGTCTTTGGTTTCTCCGGCAATGCTGCCAAACCATGCTCGGCTCTGTCTTCCGGCGATGCTACCCTCTATGCCCTGTATTCCATGATATTCCGGCGATCCCCTCTTCTCCCCTGCTTTCTTGTAGTTGCGGTGCTGATTGATGCTATGCCAGGCTCTATTTCTCTCCCTTGTTCTCTTGTGGTTTTATGCCATGCTTATCTATGGTATCCTCTAGCCCCCCTCCACGTTTCGATGCTGACTGTCGTGCCTTGCTAACCATTGGATCTATGGGTTGATCTATCTCTCTGCTTCTTCTTCGATTTATGTTCTATCTCCTCTCTTGATGGTTCCTTAACGATAGTTCTTAGATCTAATATTCCTAATATGTTCTCCTATCTGTAGTAGTGTTGGATCTATGGCTTGATAGCATTTCGATGGGTTTGATAAGGTTTTAATCCAACTATTCTCGGATTTCCGCTGTTTTCCTCAAATCCTCATTCGCAGCCACTTCTTCGACGAGCTGCTCTTTATCCGTGTGGAATCTCGTGATGCTTCCTTCACAAGAGTTGTAGACCTTCGAGTCTACGTTCAGATGGCTCTCATTTCACATTTTTCAGATTTTTGTACGATTTATGGTGAACTATCTATCAATCTGCGACGAAGCTGACTTTTGACGAGTTTTTGAGTTTCTCGTCGATTCATGTTGGATTTCGGTCTCGGATTGACTTGATTCTTTGATATGTCATCGAATGCCATGTTAGGATACTCACTTGGTATCAAGGATGAAATTTTTATGAATGTTTTACAGGATTTCTAGTATATCTAGCTTTATGTCTTGTATAGGCGAACTATCCTAATTCCATGTTTTTCACGCCATATAAGCTTTATATAGTTCTTATGAGTATTTAAAAGTATCGCATGATTTCCTATGGATTTCCGAGGGATTCATGGAAGCTTTATGCTGAGATTTTATGCTTGTGTAACTCTATGTCTCATTTATGCAAGTTGCTACCCTTTACGAAATCGATATAATCTATGCTATGTATGCTACCATTCTAAGCATGCTATGTTAGAGTAAATGCTTGTATGCTTTATTCATGATATGTTTAATGTCAAATGCCTATAATATATGGATAGCCCATGATATGTTCGATGGAATGCCAAGGAGAGTTGGCATGAGGTAAACGAGTATGAATTGCTATGTCTTGTATGATTTATGCATAGCTTGGATATTGGTAAGTCTTGTAGGGGTATGATGGGTTTTATCCCAATATTGGTATATTTCAAAGGGTGCGGCTATCCGCACCACCATTTCGACTCAACACACCACATTTACTCTACACACCCCAGCCCAAGTTTGAAAACCCCAAGTTTCACTCAACACACTACACAAAATAAATGTACTTACCTAAACTACCCTCAAACCCCACAGCACACTAAACCCTAAACCCTAAACAAAACCCAAAATACCTACACTACCCCTCAGCCCACTCCAGCCCCTACCTTCTTCCCGTCTTCTACCGAGACTTCCTCCCTCCCTCTTCTACCGAAGTCTCTCCCTCTCTTCACTCTCCCGACCATCTCCCTCCACCTTCCCAGTTGTGTGTCTCGCGAACGTTGCCAGCCTCCCTACACCCGCGGCAGAGCCTCGCTGGCGAGCTACCCACGCCTCCGTCGAGTCCGTCGAGTGAGGTGAGGGGACAAGTGAGTTTTTCATTTCTTGTTGCATGAAATGCATTTTCTTTGCATACCTAGCATTGGTTTTGCAGCATTGTTCTCCGAATGCGTTTTTTTCCAAGGTTTTCAAATTTTTCCAATGGGTTTCGACCTTTCAGTTTTATACGTATCAATCGGTACAAGACAACCGAATGATTCTCTATAATATCGGTACATAGTCACCGATAGTATAGGATTGTTGATCGGTACATAGATACCGATCAATACGTTTGTTGCTGAATGGAAAAGACCTTGTTCGGTATCAAGGTACCGATATTCTTTGGAAACTATCGGTAACTTACTACCGCAATGTATGCTTTATTACCGGTACTTAAGTACCGTTAAGAACGTTTAATTACCGGTATATGGATACCGAAACACTTTACTAATCTTTGCATTTCTTTTTCAAAACAGTTAAATGGTTCATCCAAGGGGAAAAGCACCCGCCGGAGCCTCTTCATCTTCGGCGGCCTCGTCATCTTCATCGGCCCGCGTTGACCGGCCGATGGCCTCAGCTAGGAGGAGGAGAGCGGTACTTGAGGAGATTCCAGAGGAGATCCCAGAGGATGCCTTGATGGTTGCTGGCCCTGGTGAAGAGGAAGAGGTGTCTGACGACGAGGCACCCATCCCTGGTGGGCCTGTTGACCGGTCGGTTTTGACGGAGTTCAAAACACACGTGGCATATCGGATATGGGCTGGAGCGGTAAAAAAAGGCCGAGTTTTTTTTTATATCATGCCGTGTTTATATCAAAGTCTGCTCACTTTTCCCCTTCTCAACGTAGGGGCGTGGGCCACTAAAAATTTATGCGCCATGGGTTGTCCACTTCGAAATGGGACGGCATCGAACGGCAAGACTTTAAGAATGCCGTGGAGGCCACCGGTCTAGCAAATCTGACGGTGTGTTCTTACAAGACTATAAGCAGTGCCCTGGTGTCGGCGTTCGTCGAGAGGTGGCATCCGGAGACGAACACGTTCCACCTGCCCTGTGGAGAGATGACGATAACTTTGGGTGACGTGAGCCGTATACTGGGCATCCCCGTCGCCGGTAGGCCGCTTGAAGAGTGCAAGTTGAAAGTCTCCCAGCTGAAAGCGCTTATGAAGGTTCATTTGGGAGTCAGTGAAGCAGAGGCCGCGAGCCAGTTGGATGGGAGAGGGCTGTCAGTTAGTATGACCTGGCTGAGGAGAGAGTGCACTCTCCGCAAGGTCGGCCTGGAGTGCTCTTTGAAATTCAGTATGATAGGATTGTCACGATCATCCACGACACCGTGGCGCACATGATAGGATTGTCACGATCATCGACGACACCGTGGCGCACATGGATACCCTGACCATTGACGACCATAGGAGTAGGTGGGCGCGGGCTCAAAGAATACGCCTGCCTTTGATTCCATGTTTGATCGGTAGTAGAGTACCGATAAAAGGCTTCACTGTTCGGAAGCGTGAGTACCGTTACAAAGCAAATCAAGTAAAACAAACACTGTCTCGGTACTCACTCTTCCGAACAGTGAAGCATTTTATCGGTACTATACTACCGATACAACGCAGCTTACGCCTGCCTTTGATTCCATGTTGTATCGGTAGTATAGTACCGATAAAATGCTTCACTGTTCGGAAGAGTGAGTACCGAGACAGTGTTTGTTTTACTTGATTGGCTTTGTAACGGTATCTAATTACCGATAGTGTCGGGTATAGAACCGGTAGTATGGTACCGATATGTGTCTAGGTTATTATCGGTACTTGGGTACCGATAGTTGCGTACTTGATAAAAAAAAACAGAGTATGAAGCAACCCTTTGCAACACAATGTTTACAACCATACAAGATACTCATACAATGTTTGGAACACAATGTTTACAACCAGACAAGATATTCATATTGAAAATCATATAAGACATTAATACCCAAATTTTCATTCAAGATCTATGGTGTCCGTTGTAGCAACATCTGATGACACGATTAACCCAAATTTTTCTATCTCATCGTTATAGGAATCCCATCCAATGGCACAAGCATCTCGATATCGAGCCCAGCTGCTGACTACTGGTGGCATTGGACATCCAGGCTGCATGTGGAGTTGAACAAAGTGATTTCCGTTTACGAACCCGATTGCGATGATCCTCCGTGCCAGTTTCGGGGGCGCTGCTGTCCAAAGTGGCAGTAAGGTCACGCATTGTCTTCTGGAGATGTGGAGTAGGACAACCGAGTATCGTGATGCAATAATATAACCCATGTCCGGCATGGTCATCCACCGATCGGGTAGAGGGTTGTCTTCGAGAAACGACAATGAGTACATAAGCTCGTGAACACGCTTTTCATTCCCATACAAGTTAAGGTAGCCCTCGAAGTGATCACGCAACTCATTGATAAGATCGTTCCTCACCTGGGCCCAGTTGTCCTCGCCGTAGCCCAATAGCCCGGCTATCGCTCTAAAATCGCAGTTACCATCTGATGCAACATCCTTAACATGCTTAATATATTTTGTCAACCATTCTGGAAACTCGCCAAGATAGCCCAGCGGAGCGGCTGTCCGAGCCCTTAGCACTCTCTCCTTTGGACGCTTTTTTTTTGACTATATCAGGCTTCTCTGGTTTCATGCAAGATATGGGACTAACATGTAGAGGAGTTTCCTCTAGTGAGTTACTGTCCTTGAACGAAGGTGCATACTCAAAGGCGGATGGGTCACGTTGTGTTGAGAGCATCAACTTCTTCTCCTTAGCGCTTGGTCGACCGCGGGTCCTCAACTTCACCTCTGGCTCAAGAACATAACTAGACTGCGGTTCTGCTAGCTCATACATTTTCTTCAGCAAATGCATTCTTCCTGCCTCATTCTGAGCTAGAAATTTGTTTTCCAAGAGTTCTAGAGCATTTTGGCACTTAAGTTTTGGGATTTCATTGGCTGGTGTAGCCAACAAGTCAAGCTTCCGCCAATGGTGATGTATGCATTCTAGGGGTATGGGGCGGCAATCAAGCTTGTAGTTGGCGATCTCATGGGCACATGGCAAGCCATGTGTGCGTCGGACTGTACAACCACATGCGAACTTATCCGCACCGATCTCATTGGCCCTCTCAGATTCTTTTTGAACTATTAAAAGAGCACTCTTTGAAATGAAGCCTCGCATCTCCTTGAAGATGGCCGGCTTGAAACTGTGATGCACAATGTATTTGCTCTTCTCAAAGGAGGCTTTGATATCACAGTGTTGCAGCTCAAGCAGGGAGTGAATAGTAGCCCACGATGTGTCAAAACTGCAGCTGGATGCCCCGAGATGCCTCTTTAACTTGGCATGTGCACTCTCTACCCTGTTTGTAGTGTGATTGCTAAAATGCATATATTCGTCAGTCCAAGCACTGACGAACAATTCTTTGAAGCCATCCAGCCACGATTCCCGAACATATTTAGAAGCTGCTGGGTAACCGCAAAAAGATGTCTCTAGTGTCTCCAAGTGTTTCTTGTACTCCTCCTCGGTAGATGCAGTTACAACCAATTTCCACATTGTCATGAACAAGTCGGCTTTATCTGCAGTTTCGAAAATGTGTTTGCAGCTGAGCTCTACGTTCTTTTGGATATGCCATCTACATAGCATGCTTTTGGACTCCGGAAAGACCGAGCTGATAGCGTTCATCAAAGCCAGTTCTCGGTCTGTCACCACAACGCGTGGCATTGGGCATCCTTCCAACAATGTCCTTAATATTTTCAAAGCCCATGTGTACCTGTCCTCCTTCTCACACTCCATGTAGGCAAAAGCTGCGGCGAATGTCATACTCGTCGACGTGACGCCAACAATCTCTAGCAGTGAAAGTCGATATCTATTGGTCTTGTAGGTGCAATCCATAATCAACACCTCGGAAAATGCACGGACTAAATCAATAGACACAGGGTGTGCCCAGAATACGTCCCTCACAGCGTCTGTGTCTTCTCGAACCGTATGATACTCAACGTATCCAAACTCATTTAGATGCTTCAATAGTTGTTGCATCTCTGATCTCCCAGCCTTTTCAATCACCCTATTCCTTTGGCGTACATTGTAGATGGTCTTCATGGTGGATACGTTTTCAGGATCTTGTTGCTTTATAGTGTTCAGGATTTGCCGTGGCTTCACTAGGGTTGCTAACATCGTAACCACCATATCATTTTGTTCAGCAGATAATCTTCCCGCGAACGAGTGACCCTCGAGGTGATCCGCATGGGAGTGATTGTGGACTCCGCAAAGAACTCTTAGCATCCAATCATCATCAGATACAAGATTCACACCCTGAAGCTTGAAAGGACATCCACACTTCTTCGTCCCGGAGTCGACGAATTTTTTCTTTCGATTGGCAAATTTTTTCTTCCCGCTATCATCTTTCTTCACAGTTTTCCGATACTCTTCACTGCGCTCACATGCCAAGGTAATCCTCGGCTTTCTACCACACCCCCCTGCCTCTGAATTCTTTGTCACAATCACCAGCCCATTCTGCCTCCCAACTGTCTGTACCCATTGGACAAGTGCTTGTCGACTTTGAAATATCTATAACCAAACAATAAGAATTATGTTAATGAAGTTTAGACCTAGTTGTCGTCCGGCAAGATATAGCGATTTAACAACATACCGTACTGGTCGTGAATTCCAAGGTGTAGTCGTGAGTAATTATAGCTCCTACACCGCTCGCATCAGTAGAAACATGCTCCTGAATGTAAGCAAAGAGTTAGTAAGGCAGGTAGCTAACACTGTGTTCACATCGGTACCATGGTACCGGTATACTAACGTATTAATCGGTACCATTTTACCGGTATATAAGCTATAGTTTCGGTGGATACGTCCCGGTATACATAGCATACTAATCGGTACTATGTTACCGGTACATTAAGCCAAAGTATCGGGTTCTACATACCGATACGTTGACGTTTTCTGTCGGTCTAATACTACCGATCAAAACGCGATCCGGGAAGGACAAAAAAAAACAAGAGAAGAGGAAATGTACATTTTTTGAGCGCCTTTTCTCGTCTCCTTCGCTCCAGCATTCATCTTCTCCATCCATTTCGACCTAATACACCTTGGATTGACAATGTATAATGGGGAGGGCTTGTGTGAGTTGAAAACCTAAGGTTGGAGGAGATAGTTTGGAGTATAATGTGAATGTGTTGGAGGATAAGAAAGAAGATAGAATAACTTGAAGACCTAGGGCTTGGAGGGAGGGGGAGTGAGTAACTTGAAGACCTAGGGCTTGGAGGGAGGAGATGGTTAGGGATTGGAGGTGAAAATTCGGTAGTAAGAGAAGGAGAAGATGATGGTTAGAGGTAGGAGAAGATGTGGTGTTGTGGTGTATTGAGAAATAAATCTTATGGTAGATTAGGTTTTGTGGTGTATTGTATTTCAGAAGGTTAGTTTGGACATATCACCCATGGGTCTTTTGGGTATGAAAAATGGTGTGGTGTGTTGAGTCGAAACAGTGGTGCGGATAGCCGCACTCTATTTCAAATTATGGGATTTTAGTATGCATCTTGATATCATGTATAAGCTTGGGCCGATAGTGTGCCCCGTTTTCTGATTCTTTCTCTGTGAGTGATGTGTTTGGGTGTATTGTAGCCTTTTGGCTTGTTGATACCGGCTTCTGACCGTGGCTTTGTTATAGCGCCGTTGTGCTGTCGGAATTCCTGAGAACCGGGTTTGGTTCTGTATAAGCTACTGGACAATTGAATGATGATTTGGCATGTAAAGACACCTAGGCCTAGTTGCTTGTATAGGCTCATGCATGTTGTATGCATTAGAAGCATTAAAGCTAGGTGGTAGGCAATGGGTTCGATCGCCGATCCGGGGTTCTCGGGTAGCCCCGATCTAGCCCTAGGACTGGGGTTTGGGTAGTCGAGGATTAGGACGTGATTGTCATCAACGATCAGGCTTGATATCACTTGAGGTTATTGTTATAGTCGACCATGTTTGATATTATTGTATCTGAGGTGTAGAGGTCGTGTCGGGACTCCAAAGCCAAGCGCTAAGGATGGTTGTCGATGTCCCTGACATGTGTGTCCCCGCGAAAGATGGTATGACTGGGCAGGGTGGTACCTGGACAGGAGCCCGCAGTCTTTGTTTCCTCTCGTCTGTTCTTGGGTGAGGGTGGGACCTGGACAGGAGCCCTCGGGAATCGACGGGGTTATGGGGCCCCTTGGCATACCTTAGGCTTAGGCGGAGAACGACACAGTTGCAGTTTCCCTTCTTTTTTGTGTGATGTAGAGTAGAACCCTACTGGGCATTGTTGCTCACCCTACCTAGGCTGCATCGACGATGCAGGTCGATGCAATTCCTTCTTTCAAGTGTTCCTTTAGAAGATGGCGCGGTATTTCGAGGTGATAGACGACTTAGAGCGTTGAGGAGTTCGTCAGCAGATAATTTACAGTTTTAATCAATGATGTACAAATTGATGTATAAATCGAGGTATAACATGATGTATTCAAGAACAGAATTGTATGAGTATTAATTCGATTGTATTTGAGAAGTGTTGTCATTTGAGAATTATAATAATTAGTTATTTACCATGTTATCATTGTACAAGTTGAATTTGGAATATTTATGAAATGTACAGGTTTCTTGTGCCATAATTATAAAGGGGATTCTGACGAAATTCTTTTATGAACATGAGGATTATATTGTCTAAATTCATAGCAGATATATATTTGTGCGCCAATTGATGATGTAAACAGGTTTAGGTGGCTCATGCCTCGATTTGGATGGGTTTTTTTGGGTCGGGGCGTGACACTGCAGGTCAGTCGTCTGCCGTCGGCAACCATCACGGAGAATGACGGAGTGACAAAAGTGATGTCGTGAAGTTTTTTTTTGATTAGATAAGCCCGAAGGCTCGGTAGTACATGAACACCAACAGAAACAAAAACAGAAAAGACAGGGGAGAAACAGGGGGGAGGAGAAAGCTCAGAGAGTCCCCGACCACCACGCACAAGCCGCCACCTTGTGAGCAATCTGATTCATCTCTCTGGGGATGTGGACGAAGCAGGCGGCAACGTGTTGGGAGGAGAGCCACCAGATCGAGCGGAGGATTGTCTCCATATCCCTAGGCCATGCAAACCTCCCATTGAGGTAACCCACCGCTAGGAGCGAGTCAGACTCCACCACCAGGCCGGACACACCCCTCCGGCGAGCTTCCTCCATTCCTCTCTTGATGGCCAGTAGCTCCCCCTCAATGATTGATGTAGCTCACCCTCGCGCCCCCCAAGTCCAAGCAGGAGAAGATCCACCATCCAGGAGGCAAGCCACCCCAAGACCCACAACACCATTGCTGAGAGAGGGCGAGGGGAGATAGTGCTTGGACATGTATAATAAGAGTTCTACCTTGTCATCTCAATAGTGTTATGTAGTACAGGGAACGAAAATTTTTTTATACTCATACACATACTACCAATACATGAAATTAACTTCTACACTTCAAATATGCTAATCACCATCCAGATGAACACATGTGACGTGACAAATAAAGGTTACATACAAGAGCAACTTCTACCCACCTTTAGTGCAAATACACCACTATAGTTCTGACCAATCATCCAACCCTCGCACTTTAAGTATAACATGCTCTTTCTTTTCTCTTTCTTTTTTCTTTTTTTTCAACTATCAGACACTTTGCCTTTTTACGCGAGCACTCTCCCCATCTTGAGGCGCAGAGACCCAGTTACTTAGCAAAACACTTAAATAGTTCCCTTTTTTTAGCTATCAGTGGTTCTACCTTTTTACACGAGCTTCCTGCTTCATGAGGCAAGAGCACCCGGTTACTCAGCAGTTCACTTAATAGTCGTTTAGGCACAGCTTGATCAAGCTCCAGAATTTGTTTTTTTTCTTTGCATGCAAATACTCAACACTAGCTAAAGTTGAAATCATGGCGCATGTTAACAATAGCATGCTCATTCCTCTGGTGAGTATAATTGCCACTGCACATAAAGTGTTTGTGTATGAATCACATGATGTCCTGTCTTCAGGTTATCACAAATGCAATCAATGTATAGGTCAATCCATGTGAAAAGCAACATGTATAACACGCATAAAAATTTCAGCTCATGTACAATTTCTAGTAACATGCTCATTTCAACACTATTAAACCCACAAAGTAGCAAGCATAAGATCATTTATGTGTACATCCCCCAACCTGAAATTCACATTGTCCTCAATGTGTGCTAAACATGGCAATAGAATAAAACATGGTGCAGCTTTAAATTCTAAATATAATAGATAAGAAGTATAAATCGATATAGGAGTGAGGCCATCTTACAAAATACATGTAATCCTGCCCAAGGTTCCTCATGGTGGCTCAAAACCTGCTTTGCTGAGCAGATATCCTAGTAAGAAGCAAAAGTGTGTAATTTTGCAAAAAGAAAGGGAAAACAACGGAAAAACAAAACAAACAAAAAACAAAGAAAGTAGGATAAGTCAAAATAAAAATAGAAAATAAACTAGCCTAAAGGAACACAAGGAAGGGGTCAAGTGCTATAAATGGGATCGGCAAGAAGACAAGACTCCTCTACCGGAACCAAACGCTCAATGAAAGGCTTCAACCTTTGACCATTAACTTTGAAAATTCGACCATCCTTAGGATCTTCAACTTCCACGACCCCATTTTAAAAAACTCTTTTAACTATCAGGGGGCCGGTCCACCTTGAGCGAAGTTTACCTGGGTGTAAATGTAGGTGTGAGTCATAAAGGTGCACTCGTTGACCTTGTTCAAATACCTTCCTAGACTTTTCGTATCATGAAAGGCCTTCATCTTGGCTTTGGAGATCCGAGACCTCTCATAAGCATCATTTCTTAACTCCTCCAACTCAGTCAGTTGCAATTTTCTCACCTGCCCAGCTGCATCTAAATTATAGTTAAAGTGTTTGATCACCCAAAAAGCCTTATGTTCAAACTTCACTGGAAGGTGACATGAGTTTCCAAAAACAAGTCGATAAGGAGACATTCCAAGGGCAGACTTGTATGTTGTATACTATGCTCATAGTGCATCAGGGAGCCGTAAGGACCAATCCTTTCTATTCAGACTGACCGTTTTCTCTAAGATTTGCTTAATCTCCCAATTTGCTAACTCCGCTTGGCCATTTGTTTGGGGATGGTAGGTAGTAGAGACTTTGTGTAGTACACCATACCTGCGCATCAAGAACTCAAAAAAATGGTTACAAAAATACGAGCGTTGATCACTTATGATTACTCGAGGGGTACCAAAACGTGACAATACATGCTCTTTCAAAAACTTAACAACAATAGTGTGATCATTGGTTCTACATGCTATTGCCTCTACCCATTTTGACACATAGTCAACAACGACAATAATGTATAAATACCCAAGGGTGCGTTTGGCAACCTTGGATCCGCTGGGATCCAAGGGATGGGAGGATGCGCAGTTTTCTTCATGGAAAAATGTCCACCACAAGCTTGTGAATGACAAAAACTTAGAATACTCACAATTTCATCATTTGGAACACATCGTCCCATTATCTGATCAGGGCAATACTTGAAGAGATAAGGATCATCCTAATAGAAATTGTGTACCTCAACCAAGAACTTACGCTTATCTTGTGCGCTCCAATCATGAAGAATCTCACATGTAGTCAAATAATTAACAATATGAGCATACCACGGCAGGCGAGAAACAGAAAAAAGTTGCTCATCTGGAAAGTCATCTTGAATAGGTAGTTCTTCATTGGCAGTCTTAAAATTGAGCATTGAGCAACTTTTTATGGATATATCAAATTCTTGCAAAATGAGAGCATACCACCACATTCTCCACCCCTTTTTTGACTTTTATGGATATATCAAATTCTTGCAAAATGAGAATCCATCGAATTAGTTGTGCTTTAGCATCATTCTTTGCAAGAAGATACTTAAGTGTGGCATGATCTGTGAAAATAGTAATAGGCGAACCAATCAAATATGCACGAAATTTATCTAAAGCAAACACTATAGCAAGCAATTTTTTTCGATTGTAGAATAATTCATTTGAGCATCATTCAAAGTTCTACTAGCATAGTAAATGACAATAGGTTTTCCGTGTCTTTTTTGGCCAAGGATAGCACCAATCACATAGTCACTTGCATCACACATTATTTCAAAAGGAAAATTCCAAGCAGGTGGTTGTACAATGGGTGCAGATGTAAGTTTGTTGATTAATGTTTGAAAAGCCTCTTGACAAGCTGCAGTCCACTCAAATGAAGTATCCTTAACAAAGAGGTTACACAAAGGATGAGAAATAGCAGAAAAATTCTGAATAAACCTCATGTAAAAACCAGCATGGCCAAGAAAAGATCTCGCATCCTTGATAGTCCTAGGTGTAGGAAGCTTAGAGATGAGATCAGTTTTGGACTGATCCACCTCAATTCCTTTAGAAGAAACTATATGGCCTAAAACAATACCGGAGGGTACCATGAAATGGCACTTCTCTCAATTAAGTACAAGGTTCTTCTCTTCACACCTTACCGAGACTTTCTTTAAATTAAGCAAACAAGCAACAAAGGAATCACCAAAAACGGTCAAATCATCCATAAATACTTCAATGCACTCCTCCATCATTTCACTAAACATGCTCATTATATAACGTTGAAAAGTAGCATGAGCATTACACAAACCGAAGGGCATCCTACGGAAAGCATAAGTTTCAAAAGGACATGTAAAAGTAGTTTTTTTCTTGATCTTCTAATGCAATTTCAATTTGATAGTAACCAGAAAAACCATCTAGAAAGCAATAAAATAGATGTCCATCTACTATTTCTAGAATTTGATCAAGGAAGGGGAGTGGAAAGTGATCCTTGTGGGTGACAGCATTCAACTTCCTATAATCAATGCACATGCGCCACCCTGTTACAAGTTTAGTTGAAACAAGATCTCCCATTTCATTTTGCACAACAGTGACCCCAGATTTCTTTGGGACAACTTGAGTTGGGCTAGCCCACTTACTATCGGCAATGGGATAGATAATACATGCATCCAACAATTTTAACACTTCATTTTTCACTACTTCTTTCATAGTAGGATTCAACCGACGTTGAGGATCCCTACAAGCCATTGCTCCTTCCTCAAGATTTATTTTATGTGAGCGAAGTAAAGGGTTGATACCTTTGAGATCTGCTATGCTCCAACCAAGTGCAAATTTATGTTCATTCAAGGTTTGAAGTAATTGGTCACCTTGGGTCGGGGACAAATCTGATGAAATAATAACTGAATGGGTATCACCTGGCCCTAAGAATGCGTGCTTTAATCCTTTGGGCAGCGGTTTGAGTTCAACCTTGGGTGACTCTACAGTTGATGGTACTGGCATTTTGCCTCTGGGAGGTAACTTTTCAAACATTGGTTGCCAAGATCCTGTCCAAAAAGATTGATTTTCAGCAACAGATAAATAAGCATTTTCAATATGACTACTAATGCCATCAAAATTAATAAAATTAGGATGAAGATAGTTGAAATCATTGTGCCCAAACTCCTCTTCAATAAATGTGTTGATCAGGTAGGTCTGTGGGCACTCATCAACCTCAGCAGACTGCTTGGCAACATTAAAAACATTAATCTCGAGAGTCATGTTTCCAAATGATAGCTTCATCAAACCGTTCCTGCAATTAATTAAAGCATTAGCTGTAGCAAGAAAAGGTCTACCTAAATTAATAGGAATCTTAGAATCTGAATTAACAATAGACTAAGTATCAAGAACTAAGAAATCCACTGGATAATAAAACTTATCAATCTGTATCAAGACATCTTCTACTACTCCTTTGGGCACTTTTGTAGATCGATCTGCTAGTTGTAGCACTACAGTAGTTGGCTTGATTTCCCCCAATCCAAGTTATTGGTACACCGAATATGGCATGAGGTTAACACTTGCCCCTAAATCCAACAAAGCTTGCCCAACCTCATGATCACCAATGTGGCAAGCAATGGTGGGGCAATCGGGGTCCTTATATTTCGGATGAATTCTTTGTTCAATCAAAGCGCTGACTTGCTCCGTTAGGAATGCCGTCTTCTTCACATTATGCTTCCTCTTCATTGTACACAAATCTTTGAGAATCTTAGCATATGTCGGCATTTGCTTGATAACATGTAAAAGTGGGAGGTTGAGCCTCACTTCCTGAAGATGCTCCAAGATTTCATTATTAGGTTCTAAAGCTTTCTTTGTAGACTTCAGTGCTTGAGGAAAAAGGACGTTCACTAGGTGTCCCTCAACATCATCATCCTTAGGCTTATCAGCTTAACTACTATCTAAACTTTCATCATCTGTTGCCTTTGGAGCTGCTTCTGGATTGCTCAACACTTTTCCACTTCGAGTGGCTATGGCGCTAATTTCCTTCGCATTTTTCTACTCATTATTGGAAGTTTGAATCACGTGTTGTTCATGAGGAATAGCTTGAGGTTGAGCTGGAAATTTGCCTCGCTCATGTATACTCAAAGAACTTGTCAACTTAGAAATTTGGCTCTTAATCTCCTTATTCTCTTCAACCACCTGCACAATTAAAGATTCAAATTTCTGATTAGTTTTATTTTGGGCTTCCATAAAAAAATGCAGGGTATCTTCTAAAGGAGTTCTAGAAGAAGAAGTATGGTAAGGTGCAGAATAAGATTTAGCCGGCTGTTGTTGTGATGCATGGTGTTGAGTGTCAGATTTCCAGCTGAAGTTTGGATGATTTCTCCATCCGGGGTTATAGGTGTCAGAGTAGGGTGTATATATGGCTTCATGTATGCACCAAGAGCATTACAATGCTCCTCGTACACACCTCTCATTTCAGCATAAAGTAGACAGTCCTCGATTTGGTGATCCATGCCATGACAAATAGAACATGATCTCGGCGAGTCAGTGATGAGTGCATGAAAGTGCACTCTGAACAACCTTAAAACCATCTCAATTGCTAGATTATTATCCTTAATCAGCATCTTTATTACTATTTTTATATCTATATGTTGGTTCACATGTTGTTTGGAAAATGCAGGAAATTGGAGCTAAAAGAAGCTGAAAAGAGTATATGGATCAAATTCAACAATTAATCTGTACCTTCTCATGAAGAATCAGATGATGTGCCATATATGGTTGGAAAGCTCTTGAAGTCTAGATTCTGGGGAATTTTACGGTTCGTGATTCCGAGTTTCCTAGAAGAAGTTACGGCATTTTCAGTATCAATGCGCAGTCTGAATGGCAGAAAGGAAAATAAGCTGGAAGTCCGAGCGAAGGTCCGATCGATCGGACCTGGCAAAACCGTGACAGAACATATAGTTTTTGGCTGAATATGGTTCGATCGATCGAACCATCACTCCTACTGAGCCCGATCGATCCGACTCCTAGAGTTGGATCTATCGGACTCAAAAATACCCAGAGAATGTGGATTTTTATGCATCCGATCGATCCAACACTCATAATTCAATCGATCGGACTTGGGAATTAAAGGGTGACAGAACGTATGCTTTTTAGAGGAGCAGAGTTCGATCGATCCGTCCATCGATCGAACTCGGGAAGAGCCAGAGACGAAGGAATTTTACGAAATCGATCGATCCGACTCCCTTAGTCCGATCGATCGGACACGGGCGAAGCTAGAAGATTAGAGATCTCAAGAGACCGATCGATCCAACATCCCGAGAAGGATCGATCGGACTTGCCCAGTGACGAAAATCAACGGTTTTGATTAATCCGAGTTTACTAATTCTTGGACCCTATAAATAGGAAACTTAGGGCTAATCAAAGGGGGAGTTCTTGGACGTTTTTGGAGGCTCTTTTCAGGAGTTTTTCAAGAGGAAAAAGATGGAGACATCTCCATCTATGGCCGAGTAATCCGCGGGCATGGCGGACGGATGATCTAGCGAGGATTAGGGCTTCTTCTCCAGCAATGGTTCATAGTTTTTAATCTTTATTGTTAAACTCTTCTTATGTATTGGATCTTCACAGATTGCTTTGTGGTTAAACATTATTATAAATCCAGTCATGCTTCTTTTATGATATTGTAATCCCATAGTTATCTCCTTTGATTCTCCTACCGAGTCTCGTGAGACCTTTGCTATGCATTGCCCGTAGTGACAGCTGGTATTGTATATTCTTAGGGATCTGGTTAGATAAGGTTGGGGCTCTATACCGTGAGATCTTTGCTATGCATTGCCGATTGTGAGAGTTGGTATTGTATATTCTTAGAGATCCGATTAGAGTTAGGGATTTGTCCCGATGAACTTTTGCTGCGCGTTGCCTGTAGTGACAGCCGGTATCGTGTATTCTTAGGTTTGGTTGGATGAGGTTAGAACTATAAAAAGGAGGAACCAATCGTAGGAAGAGACATTTATATTTTATCAGATTCATAATTCTATATCTTCCGGTTAAGGCGATTGGGATGTGAATCCCTTAACTGAGTATTATATGAACCATTGAGACGAGAAGAACCTTAATCCGAGTGAAGTGATTCTTGAAGCCTAGCCTTATCAAAAGCCTGATATCTTTAGTTAACATTACATTATCATTAATCCTTTGATCTAATTTAATTTAGTTAGCTTTCTTCATTGTTTTCAACTCATTGTTATCTGTGTTTCTGGATCTTTCCTGCTTGTCTGTCTGTGGGATTCGACCTCTCTTATGCTGTACTGCACCGCGACCGCTGTGCGTGACACATTTGAGCGACATCAAAAATTGGCGCCGTTGCCGGGGAGACGGTTCAGAAAAGCGCCAGAATCAGATTACAGTGATTGTAGACACCGAAAGCGGTAACTTCGTTCATTTTCTTTAGTCTTTATTTCTTTATTTTGGTTTTGAATTTTTTTTAGTTGGTTTGCATCTTTTGGATCGTGTGTTTGCTGGTGTATGCCTCGGTATAGAGACGAACTAGGCAGATTTGCTAGACGTCCCGAGGGTGATTCTGAAACTTCTGATAGTGAGACATATATTGCTGATCTCTTTGACGCACAGTCACAAACTTCACATCATACTTTCATTATGGCTGAGCATGAGGAACAACAAGCTCCTAGGAGTTTGCAAGAATATTTGCATCCAACACGCACTGCTACACCTTCATGCATCATGTTTCCACCTAATGCAGCACATGTTGAATTTAAACCTGGCATGATTCAGTTGCTTCCTACCTTTCATGGGTTGGAGAATGAAAATCCATATGTGCATATTAGGGAGTTTGAGGAAGTAGTAGCGACCTTCCATGGCCAACCAGGTGCACTAGATATGATCCGACTTAAGTTCTTTCCCTTCTCACTGAAGGATAGAGCAAAGAGTTGGTTATATTCCTTGAGGCCACAATCTATAAGATCTTGGGCTGAAATGACACCGATATTTCTCACCAAGTATTTCCCACAACCCAAAACCAACGCACTTAAGAGACATATTGCGACCTTCACACAGAAGGATAGTGAAACTTTGTATCAGGCGTGGGAACGATTTAAGGACATGTTGAATTTATGTCCCCATCATGGATATGAAAGTTGGCGTCTTGTTAGTTATTTCTATGATGGTTTAACTGTTAGAGAACGTCAATTTGTTGAGATGATGTGCAATGGTGAATTTTTGCAAAAAGATCCTGAGGCAGCAATTGAATACTTGACTGAGCTTGCTGAGAAAGCTCATACATGGACTGGACCGAATGCAATAGAAAGTACAAACAGGGCCAGACCACCACCGCAACAACCAGGTGGAGGAATTTATCAGCTGCAGGAGGAGGATGCACTCAAGGCTAAAGTGGAGAGTCTAACAAGGGAGCTGGAGCTATTAAAGACCAAAGATATGATGGCAGCCCGGACCTCTCCATACAATGAACCTACAAGGGCGGCTGGTTCGTGTGCAATCTGCCAAGGCGTGGACCACCAGACTGAAGATTGCCCCACCTATGCTGAGATGAGAGGTGGGTACGACGAGCATTGCAACGCTGTAGGCGGATTCAGGAGGCCATACACTCCCTATTCAGAGACGTATAATCCAGGATAGCGAGAGCATCCGAACTTCAGCTGGAAGTCGAACGCTCCACAGAGCAACGAGCATCATCAACCGCCACCTAATAAGCCTTTTTCTAACCCTCCTTATAATACATCTGGTTTTCCTAGGCCTACATTTAATGATAATTTATAGGAACTGAAATCTATGATTGGGCTGGAATCTAAGGAAAGGAAGGAGGATATTCAAGAGATCAAGAGTCAGATCACAAAGTTGATCAACTCTTTGAGCGTGCATGAACGAGGGAAGTTCCCAGCTCAACCTCAACAAACGCAGGTATCTAGTGTTGAGCAAAATAATGTGAAGGAGATGAATGCCATAACTACAAGAAGCGGGAAGACAACAAAAAGCCCTTCCCAAGAGGCCACCGAATCTCCTATTGCTATTGAAGAAGAGGACCGAATTGAGGAGGACCATGTAGAGACCGATCATTCAGATGGCCCTACACCATGTGACTTTCAGGTACGTGTCCCTTTCCCTCAGGCATTGAAATCCACTAAATTTACTATGGAGCCCAACAGCGAGATTTTGGAGCATCTTCGGCAGGTTAAGGTAAACCTTCCTCTTTTGCATGTTATTAAGCAAATTCCTACATATGCTAAAGTGATTAAAGATTTATGCACTATGAAGAGACGACATCATGTAAAGAAAACTGCATTTTTAACAGAGCAGGTTAGTGCATTGCTTCAGCACAGGATTCCTCCTAAATATAAGGATCCTGGCTGTCCTACTGTATCTTGTTTCATTGGAGAGCATGAAGTAGGACAAGCTTTATTAGATCTTGGTGCGAGTGTTAATTTGATGCCATTTTCTGTTTACTTGCAACTTGGTTTGGGACAGATTAAGTCGACATCTGTGATTTTGCAACTGGCAGATAGATCCATGAAAACTCCACGAGGAGTAGTTGAGGATGTGCTTGTTCAAATAGATAAATTTTATTATCCTGTTGATTTCTTAGTCTTGGATACTCAGGCTATAGTAACTGCTGATTCTAGGATTCCCATTATCTTAGGTAGACCGTTTCTTGCTACTGCTAATGCTATAATTAATTGCAGGAATGGCTTAATGAAGTTAACTTTTGGGAATATGACTTTAGAAATCAATGTTTTTAATGTTGCTAAGCAGCCTGATGAGGATGATGAATGCCAGCAGACTTACCAGATTGATCTGCTCACTGAACATGAGTTTGCTACATCTGAAATTAATTCTCTTGAATTAGATTTGGATGAAAATGTTGATGTTGATGGTATGTGTAAAAATTTGGAACATATTTCTTTTGCAGGTCCATGGACTCCAAAGTTTGAAGAACTGCCAGAAAGAGGACAGCCACCAACACCATCATCAATAGAGCCGCCCAAACTGGACCTGAAGCCGCTACCTCAAGGTTTAAAGCACGCCTATCTTGGTCCAGGTGATACATACCCAGTGATTATTTCTTCAGCATTAACTGCAGAGCAAGGTGAGCAATTACTTAGCATTTTGAATGAGCATAAATCAGCTATTGGATGGAGTATAGCATATCTGAAAGGTATTAGTCCCTTGATATGTTCCCATATGATTAATCTCGAACAAGGGGCTGTACCTCGCAGGGATCCTCAGCGTAGGTTGAACCCTACAATGAAAGAGGTAGTCAAAACTGAAGTGTTGAAATTATTAGATGCAGGGATTATCTATCCTATTGCTGATAGCAAATGGGTAAGTCCTACACAGGTTGTGCCAAAAAAATCTGGTGTCACTGTTGTTAAAAATGGAAGTGGAGACTTTGTCCCCACTAAATAAATGACAGGATGGCGTATGTGCATAGATTATAGAAAATTGAATGCTGCCACCCGTAAGGATCATTTTCCACTGCCTTTTCTAGATCAGATTTTAGAGAGAGTAGCTGGACATCCTTTTTATTGTTTTCTCGACGGTTATTCTGGATATTATCAGATTGAGATTGCTTTAGAGGATCAGGAAAAAACTACTTTTACATGTCCTTTTGGTACTTATGCTTTCCGTAGAATGCCATTTGGATTGTGTAATGCTCCTGCTACTTTTCAGCGTTGCATGATGAGTATGTTTGTTGATATGATCGAGGAATGTATGGAGGTATATATGGATGACTTAACTGTATTTGGTAATACTTTTGATGCATGCTTGCAAAATTTAAAGAGAGTCTTGAGCAGGTGTGAGGAGAAGAACCTTGTGCTTAATTGGGAAAAGTGTCACTTCATAGTGCCCTCAGGCATTGTGTTGGGCCATATTGTCTCTTCCAAAGGCATTGAGGTAGATCGATCAAAAATCGATCTCATCTCAAATCTTCCTGTGCCAAAGACCGTTAAAGATGTTAGATCCTTTCTAGGGCATGCTGGTTTTTACAGGAGATTCATTCAAAATTTTTCTGCCATTGCTCATCCTTTATGTAATCTGTTGATAAAGGATACCCCTTTTGAGTGGACTATTGATTGTCAGAAGGCTTTTCAAGCCTTGATTGATAAATTGACTTCCGCACCTATTGTGCAACCACCCGATTGGAGCCTTCCTTTTGAATTGATGTGTGATGCAAGCGATTTTGCTGTGGGAGCTGTTTTAGGACAACGAAAAGATGGTAAACCTCATGTTATTCATTATGCTAGCCGAACCTTAAATAATGCACAGATGAATTATTCTACCACTGAGAAAGAACTATTGGCTATAGTCTTTGCATTAGACAAGTTTCGTGCTTATTTGATTGGTTCTCCCATTACTATTTTCACTGATCATGCCGCCCTTAAGTACCTTCTCACCAAGAAGGATGCTAAAGCGCGCCTAATTCGTTGGATATTAATCTTACAGAAATTTGATATCTCCATCAAAGATAAAAAGGGCGTGGAGAACGTTGTTGCTGATCACCTATCAAGGCTGATGGTGGAAGTAGCGGAAGATGAGCCACCAATCATGGATGACTTCCCTGATGAGCAACACTTTTCAGTTGCAAGACTGCCCTGGTATGCGCACATTGTTAACTACTTAGCGACAGGTGAGATCCCTTCATTTTGGAGTGCGCAGGATAAGCGTAGATTCTTTGTTGAGGTAAAGAAATTTTATTGGGATGATCCTTGTCTGTTTAAGTATTGTCCTGACCAGATTATGCGCAGGTGTGTCCCTGATTATGAAATCGAAAGCATCATTACATTCTGTCACTCTCATGCATGTGGAGGCCATTTTTCGATGAAAAAGACTGCTGCTAAAATTCTTCAATGTGGTTTTTACTGGCCTACTATATTTCGTGACGTTAATATTTTCTGCAAATCCTGTGATAGATGCCTAACACTAGGAGCTTTATCTAGGAGACATATGATGCCTTTGAACCCAATTCAAGCTGTCGAGATTTTTGATTGTTGGGGTATAGACTTTATGGGACCCTTCCCTTCTTCTTTTGGCTATTTATATATATTGTTGGCTGTGGAATACGTGTCTAAGTGGGTGGAGGCTATTGCATGTAGGAATAATGATCATTCCACTGTCATCAAGTTTCTTAAAGAGCATGTTTTGTCTAGATTTGGTACTCCTAGGGTCATTATTAGTGACCAAGGATCCCATTTTTGTAACCGCTCTTTTGAGGCTTTGATGCGTAGGTATGGAGTGACACATAAGATTTCCACTGCTTATCATCCACAGACGAATGGCCAAGCTGAATTAGCCAATAGAGAGATAAAGCAAATCCTGGAGAAGACAGTGAGCCCCAACCGAAAGGACTGGTCCTTGAGGCTATCAGACGCGTTGTGGGCATATCGCACTGCCTACAAGACTACCCTGGGGATGTCGTCGTTTCGCCTTGTTTATGGAAAACCATGTCATCTTCCAGTTGAATTAGAACATAAGGCATATTGGGCTATTAAGTCACTAAATCTTACTTTGGATGCTGCAGGTCAGGAACGAAAACTCCAGCTGTCTGAGTTGGAGGAACTCAGGAATGATGCTTATGAGAGTTCTAGGATCTTCAAGGGAAAAACAAAGGCCTACCATGACAAGAAGATCTTGCGGAAGACGTTTCAAGTAGGACAGCAAGCTTATCTGTATGACGCACGACTGCATCTTCATCCTGGGAAGCTGAGATCACGCTGGACAGGCCCCTTCACCATTAGCAGAATATTTGAGAATGGGGCTGTGGAAGTTGAAGACCCAAAGGATGGGAGATTATTTACGGTTAATGGACAGCGTTTGAAACAGATTCCAGAGAAAGCGGACCCTGAGGAGCACACCGTTTCTCTCGTAGACCCTGTCTACGAGGGATAATCTTTCTCCTATCTATCATTTCCCTTTTTGATTAGGATAGTTTGTTTTAGTTTGTTTGCTTTTGTTTTCATTTGTTTTTGTTTGCTCTCTTATTTCTTAGGATGTTGGACCACCGTTTGCCTTGCTTGAGGAATTCGACCACTATTCTGGAGATGAGAAATTCGGCCACCATGAGGAGCCTTGAGGAGATATTCACTTATTCTATGAGGTGGCCTCGCTCCTATTTCGATTTCCTATTTTTATTTCTGTCATATATGAAAATTCAGCCAACACCCTTCTGCTTATTTACATGATTAGCACACATTGAGGACAATGTGAATTTCAGGTTGGGGGGGTGTAGGCATGCATGACCTTATGCATGCTACCTTATTGAGTTTAGTAGTGTTGAATTGATTATGTTATTAGAAATTGTACTTGAGCTGAAATTTTTATGCTTATTATGCATATTGCTTTCATATGGATTGACCAATACATTGATTGCATGCGTGATAACCTGAACGTATAACATCATGTGATCCACACACGAACACTTTATGTGCAGTGGTAATTATACTCACTAGAGGAATGAGCATGCTATTGTCCATCGAGAGCATGATTTCAACATTAGCTAGTGTTGAGTATTGCATGCAGAAAAAAAAACAGAAAAAGTTCTGGAGCTTGATAAAGCTGTGCCTAAACAACTATTAAGTGATCTACTGAGTAACCGGGTGTTTTTGCCTCAGGAAGCGGGGAGCTCGCGTAAAAAGGTAGAACCACTTATAGCGAAAAAAAAAAACTAGTAAGTGTTTTGCTAAGTAACCGGGTCTCTGCGCCTCAAGAAGCGGAGAGTGCTCGTGTAAAAAGGCAAAATGTCTGATAGTTGAAAAGAAAAAAATAGAGAAAGAGCATGCTGTACTTAAAGTGCGAGGGTTGGATGATTGGTCATGATGATAGTAGTGTGTTTGGACTAATGGTGGGTAGAAGTTGCTTCTACACGTAACATTTATTTGTCACGTCACATGTTTTCTTCTGGATGGTGATTAGCATGTTTTGATGTGTAGAAGTTGATTTCATATGTTGGTAGTATGTGTATGAGTATAAGAAGTTTTTATGCTCTGTACTGTATGAAACACTATTGACTTGATAAGGTAGAATTTTTATCATGCATGTCTACATCCTTGAACCGTTAGTGTGCTTAATTATATTCTATGCGCTTTGAATTGCTAGAGACTAGCAATAAGCTGGTTGGGGGGTGTGATGAGTGCATGAAAGTGCACTCTGAACAACCTTAAAACCATCTCAATTGCTAGATTATTATCCTTAATCAGCATCTTTATTACTATTTTTATATCTATATGTTGCTTCACATGTTGTTTGGAAAATGCAGGAAATTGGAGCTAAAAGAAGCTGAAAAGAGTATATGGATCAACTTCAACAATTAATCTGTACCTGCTCATGAAGAATCAGATGATGTTCCATATATGGTTGGAAAGCTCTTGAAGTCTAGATTCTGGGGAATTTTACGATTCGTGATTCCGAGTTTCCTAGAAGAAGTTACGGCAATTTCAGTATCAATGCGCAGTCTGAATGGCAGAAAGGAAAATAAGCTGGAAGTCCGAGCGAAGGTCCGATCGATCGGACCTGGCAAAACCGTGACAGAACATATAGTTTTTGGCTGAATATGGTTCGATCGATCGAACCATCACTCCTACTGAGCCCGATCGATCCGACTCCTAGAGTTGGATCTATCGGACTCAAAAATACCCAGAGAATGTGGATTTTTATACATCCGATCGATCCAACACTCATAATTCGATCGATCGGACTTGGGAATTAAAGGGTGACAGAACGTATGCTTTTTAGAGGAGCAGAGTTCGATCGATCCGTCCATCGATCGAACTCGGGAAGAGCCAGAGACGAAGGATTTTTACGAAATCGATCGATCCGACTCCCTTAGTCCGATCGATCGGACACGGGAGAAGCTAGAAGATTGGAGATCTCAAGAGACCGATCGATCCAACATCCCGAGAAGGATCGATCGGACTTGGCCAGTGACGAAAATCAATGGTTTTGATTAATCCGAGTTTACTAATTCTTGGACCCTATAAATAGGAAACTTAGGGCTAATCAAAGGGGGAGTTCTTGGACGTTTTTGGAGGCTCTTTTCAGGAGTTTTTCAAGAGGAAAAAGATGGAGACATCTCCATCTATGGCCGAGTAATCCGCGGGCATGGCGGACGGATGATCTAGCGAGGATTAGGGCTTCTTCTCCAACAATGGTTCATAGTTTTTAATCTTTATTGTTAAACTCTTCTTATGTATTGGATCTTCACAGATTGCTTTGTGGTTAAACATTATTATAAATCCAGTCATGCTTCTTTTATGATATTGTGATCCCATAGTTATCTCCTTTGATTCTCCTACCGAGTCTCGTGAGACCTTTGCTATGCATTGCCCGTAGTGACAGCTGGTATTGTATATTCTTAGGGATCTGGTTAGATAAGGTTGGGGCTCTATACCGTGAGATCTTTGCTATGCATTGCCGATTGTGAGAGTTGGTATTGTGTATTCTTAGAGATACGATTAGAGTTAGGGCTTTGTCCCGATGAACTTTTGCTGCGCGTTGCCTGTAGTGACAGCCGGTATCGTGTATTCTTAGGTTTGGTTGGATGAGGTTAGAACTATAAAAAGGAGGAACCAATCGTAGGAAGAGACATTTATATTTTATCAGATTCATAATTCTATATCTTCCGGTTAAGGCGATTGGGATGTGAATCCCTTAACTGAGTATTATATGAACCATTGAGAAGAGAAGAACCTTAATCCGAGTGAAGTGATTCTTGAAGCCTAGCCTTATCAAAAGCCTGATATCTTTAGTTAACATTACATTATCATTAATCCTTTTATCTAATTTAATTTAGTTAGCTTTCTTCATTGTTTTCAACTCATTGTTATCTGTGTTTCTGGATCTTTCCTGCTTGTCTCTCTGTTGGATTCGACCTCTCTTATGCTGTACTGCACCGCGACCGCTGTGCGTGACACATTTGAGCGACATCAGTCAGCATGAGGAAGAACTTGAGCAACCATGGTCTGCTTAGTCTTTAATGCCTCGGACTCGTTTGTTAAGGGGGTGTTTGGTTGCCAGGAGTGGAGGCTGGAATGGGTGGACTAGCATCACTCCTTCCACTTCATGCTGTTTGGTTGGAGGAGTGGGGGGGCTGCACTCTTGAAAAGGCGTCCAGTTAGCCATTTGACTCTGGCCAAAAAGGGCCAGAGTCAAACGAGTGGAGTGGGACGCGACTGAATTAATGCTCACTTACTCCCCCACTCAAACGATGCCAGTCCTGCGACTTCGAAAGCCATCGGGCTAGGATTCTTCGCCCCCCTTTCTCCCCCGGCCTTTGAATCTTGGGTTCTCCGGCCGATTTTGGGTCCAAAGTTCCTCTCATCTCATGCGAGCATCCTTGATCCCGTTGGAATAGGCTGTGTTGTGAGCCTAAACTGTGACTTTGAGGACCACTCCAACACCAACCAAACAGCAAAAACTGACAGGCCACTTCACATAACTTCACTATGCAAAAGTTTGTACTCCAAAAAGTGACTCCACTCCACCCGGTCCTGAGAAACAAAACAGGCCCTAAGCAATCCACCTTAGCTTTGAGTCCATCCTCTTCACGAAGGCGGTATACCCCAGCTCTACCACTTGAAGTATTGAGGCCAGCCCTACTTGGGTTGGTACTCTCAAAGGCACTTGGACCTATGTCGCGCCCCGACCCGAAAGCCCCGGATCGGCGATCAACCGATCGCCAACGTCCTACACAGATGCAACTAATGCACAAAACAATGCATGCTATGAACACATGCAGGATAATACAGATAAGCATGCAACAATATGTGATGGTATATCAAACAAAGTCTGGGCACGGCACCCTACCGGCCCGGGATGGTATATCAAACAAGGTCTAGGAGCTGCTACAGTGGTACCACCACCAACTGTCAGCAGTCCACCACAACACCTGCATCGGGAAGCAGCCGCGTAAACAACAACTCACAGATATCACAGATAAAGCCCTCGGCGCACATCGCCATGCAAGGCTAAGGAGAGCTATAGGGCTACCCGTCCGTTTATTCTAAACATCCCGGGAGTCATCACTCCTCCGGTTCACCACTGCCCCTATTATAGGGCTAACATGCTTAACATATATACCAGGTATAAGGTGGTAAGGAAAAACCGTCATACAAAGCCCCGCAGGCAAAGCCAAAAACACCCCTTAGCTATTAAGAGATCGATCTTTCTTCCAGGGAAGATCGATCTTCTTAGTGCTTGGGAGAAAACTCGTCCCTGTCAACCGAAAGAGATCGATCTTCTTCACCAGAAGGATGAATCTTCTTAGTGACATGGAAGGAAACTCGTCCCTGTCAACTGAAAGAGATCGATCTTCTTCACCAGAAGGATCGATCTTCTTCGTGACATGGAAGGAAACTCGTCCC
This sequence comes from Narthecium ossifragum, assembly GCA_963920575.1. NCBI lineage: Eukaryota > Viridiplantae > Streptophyta > Magnoliopsida > Dioscoreales > Nartheciaceae > Narthecium > Narthecium ossifragum. The sequence goes on from OY986969.1 coordinate 18,005,368, forward strand.
TGTCAACTGAAATAGATCGATCTTCTTCACCAGAAGGATCGATCTTCTTCGTGACATGGAACCCGCCATACCAGTCTAGGCAAGGATCGATCTTCTCCAACCGAAGGATCGATCCTGCTTGGGCTGGGTATGACGCCCCACACGGGATCGATCTTCCCTCAAGGGAGATCGATCCGAATGGGTTCTCCGGCGACCGGACGGGGAGAAATACTGCCAGAAACCACAACCAAACCCCCCAAAACTCTGGGATCTGGTAGAGGAAGGGACCACGAGTCGAAAATCAGTGAGAGCAGGGAAAACAAACATGTATTCTAACAGATCTAAGCAAGAGATCACAATCAAACCGGAAAAACTCCAAAAACCCCGGAAGATTGTAGGTAGGATCCCTACCTATGTAATAGCAACTTCAATCCAAGCTATTAGGCCTTGGATCGTCCTCAAACTCCTTCAAAATCCACAGATATGAGCTCAAGATTCTCGGATTTCAAAAGGATTTAAAGAAACCCGTTGCGTCCGCTTTATAGGCGGACGAACCGACCTATGAGGGATCGATCTTTCCTCAAGAGAAGATCGATCTCTCATGACGATCACAACTTGACTTTCTGGCACAAGGAGATCGATCTCTTAGCCAAAGAATATCGATCTTATTTGTGCAGGAAGCTAAACTTGGGCAAGAACTCAAGTGCAAGCCCGGATCTTTCGATCCTGGGTCTCACTAACCATTCTAGCCAAACATTACCACAAACATGGTCAGTGTGTGCACACGCAGGTGTGAAACAAGCCGACAAGGCGCAATTCACCAAATTGCCCTTGAGGCTTACAACGAGCCACAGGAGTAGAGGGACGGGTTCTTACATCCTAATACCCTTAAAGGAAATCTCGTCCTGAGATTCGATAAAGGTAGGGCTCGGAAACAGAAGGAAACAGCTACACTAGAAGACATGACAAAAGTTACCTCGAGAAGGGAACAAGTGCGGATACTCCTGCCGCACGCGCGCCTCGCGCTCCCAGGTCATCTCCTCCACGCCTCTGTACCTACACAGTACCTTGACCAAGGGAATCGTCTTGCCCCGCAAGACCTGATCCCTCCGGTCAAGTACTCGAACTGGCTGCTCAACGAACGCCGCGTCTGCCTCAAGCTCGATGTCATCCACTCTGATGAGATATGAAGGGTCGGGGTGGTACTTCCTCAGTATTGACACGTGAAAAGTCGGGTGCACAGCGGACATGTGCTGAGGAAGGTCCAAGCGGTAGGCTACCACGGCGACCCTCTCTAGGATCTCAAACGGTCCGACGAACCTCGGAGCCAACTTGACCCCGCTGCAAAACTTGACAGACCCTCTATACGGTGCTGCCCGCAGGAACACACTCAACTGCGAACTCAAGCGGTCGTCGGCTCTGATCTGCATAACTCTTATGCCGACTTTGGGCCGTCAGAAGCCTCTACCTGATCTGTACTAACCTCTCTGACGACACCCTGACGATGTCTGGACCGGTGAGTGACGCCTCTCCAACCTCTGTCCAGCAAACTGGGGAACGGCACGGCCTACCGTACAACGCCTCGAAAGGTGCTACTCCAAGACTGGACTGGTAGCTGTTGTTGTAGGCGAACTCCACCAAGGCAATGTGCTCCTCCCAGCTGCCTCCTGCGTCGAGGACACATGCTCTCAGCATGTCCTCCAAGATCTGGATTGTCCGCTCTGACTGTCCGTCGGTCTGCGGATGAAACGCCGTACTAAACGTCAGGAGTGTGCTAACTACCTCCTGAAAGCCTCGCCAGAACCTGCTAGTGAACCTGGGGTCGCGGTCTGACACTATCGACACTGGAACCCCGTGTAGTCTGACTACCTCTCTGACTTACAAGCTACCCAACCTGTCAGTCAAGTCTGTCATCCGCATAGGCAGGATGTGCGCCGATTTGGTCCATCGATCAACGATGACCCAAATCGTGTCATGCCCCCTAGGCGATCTCGGTAGCCCGGTCACGAAGTCCATCGTGATGTGCTCCCACTTCCACTCAGCTAGTGGAAGCGGCTGAAGTAACCCCGTAGTCCACTGATGCTCTGCCTTGACTTTCTGACAGGTAAGGCAGCGCGATACGAACTCCGTCACTGCCGTCTTCATCCCGCGCCACCAGAATTGTCGCCGAAGATCCTGGTACATCTTGGTACCGCCGGGATGAACTGCAAAGCGAGAGTGGTGGAACTCTCATAGGACGGCGTCTCGAAAAGCCGAATCTGCTGGAACCGCTACTCTGCCTCGAAACCGTAGCCCTCCGTCTGACGATACTATCCAGTCTCCGTCCGCGTCCTCGAGCTCTGGGTCACTGTGTTGTGCCTCTAACACTCTGGCTAGAACTGCTGCCATACTCTGTACTGCGTCTAGGAAGCTGCTGGATCCCTGATCCTCAAACTCGAGCCCCAACTGGCCCGCTATCTCAAGAGCCTGCCACTGCCGAAGTGACAACCCTGCAACTGCTGCTCTGGTGTCTCTCACCTGTCTGCTCAGCGCGTCTGCTACGACGTTTGCCTTACCAGGATGGTAATGCAACTCAAAGTCGTAGTCCTCCAGTAGCTCCATCCAGCGTCGCTGCCTCAGGTTGAGGTCAGATTGGGTGAAAACGTACCTCAAGCTCTTATGGTCCGAGAAGACAAAGAACTTCTCGCCATAGAGGTAGTGACGCCAGGTCTTCAGGGCGAAGACCACCGCTGCTAGTGCGTCGGGTAGTTCCTCTCATGGTTCTTCAGCTGACGAGAACCATAGGAAACTACGTGACCCTCCTGCATGAGGACACACCCCAAACCCTCACCGCTGGCGTCGCAGTAGACACTGTAACCAACCCCTCGCTCGGGGACGATCAGCACCGGCGTACTGGTCAACCTGATCCTCAGCTCTACGAAGGCTCGCTCACAAGCATCATCGCACACGAACGGGACGGCCTTCTCTGTCAGTCTGGTCAACGGTCCGGCAACTCTGGAGAAGTCCCGCATGAACCGCCTGTAGTAGCCTGCCAGGGCCAAGAAACTGTGGACCTTGAACACTGTCCTCGGTCTCTGCCACTGTACCACTGCCTCGACCTTGGCGGGGTCGACTGAGATCCCTGCTGCCGACACTACGTGTCCAAGGAATCCCACCTGTGCAAGCCAGAACTCGCACTTGGAAGCCTGGGCATAAAGCCGATGCTCCCGAAGTAGTTGCAACACTGTCGCCAAGTGTCGCTCGTGCTCCGCCTCTGACCGAGAGTAGATCAGGATGTCCCGAAGTAGCTGCAACATTGTAGCAGTCTGGTTATGGAATGTAGCCACCATTTCCTCAAACTCTCTTATATGAACATAAGGGTTTTCACTATCCATCCCATGGAAGGTAGGAAGGAGCGGGATCATACCCGGCTTGATATCTAATTGAGTGTTCGGAGGAAACATTATGCATGATGGTGTGGTAGTGCGTGCATGATGGTGTGGCAGTGCGAGTTGGGTGCAAATATTCTTCAAATATTTTAATAGGCGGATCTTCTTGATCACCCATCGTGAAAATTGAGTGCGTGCTTACAGAGCCTGTGTCAGAGGCTGGAGGTGTATCAAACAAATTCTCGATATTAATAGCGTTATCATAATCAACTTCAGGTTTCTTTTCAAATCTCCCCAACTTATCTCTATGTCTAAGCATGCAATCACTTGTACTCTCTGTCTATTTTTTTTAAATAAAACAAAGCAAAAACTGACATGAAAACTAAACTAAACATGAAGAAAGCAACAAAGAAAGGAGCAAAGTTACCGCTTTTGGTGTATCAATTCAGCAAACCTCTCCTTGCAGTGCTCCTTGCTAAACCATCTCTAGGGCAACGGCGCCAAAATTTGATTAAGCCCAAAAAGATATGACAGCGGTTACAACAGTATAGCCTAAGACGGTGGTCGTATCCACAGAGAGACAGTGGCTAGGATTATGCAATTATGAGAGGATAAAAGTAAAATAATAAAAAGTCGATTATGTTAGAACCGAAAACAAGCAAAGGTTGAGTGTTTTTAGAGAAGTTTCTTAAAGATTAATGTGGCATGGCATTGGAGATCTCTCACTTGAACTCGAGTATTTCTCTCACCCTCTATCTTGTAAGATATAGAATTGGTGGATTCATATCCCAATCTCGCCAATCGGAATATATTGAACTACAAATCATAGCAAGCAATAATAGTAACTCTCATAGATCATTCTCCTTTCATGAATCATGCAACTATCACCTTGCTCAATTAGATTCAAAGACGATGATATATTTAAGTGATAACGTAGCAAAGATATTGAACCCTAAGACGACGATATGCTTAAACAATAACGCAGCAGAAAATCTGATTAACAAAGGAACAACAAATTAAACCATGCCCAAAAACATCACTGATTATTTATGAGAAGAATCAAGTCCCAACTTAAGCACATTCAAAAGATCAAAAACAAATAAGAAAATAGATCCATACGAGAGTTGTGTCAACAATAAGATCAAAATAGGATTTTAGATGAGAAGAAAAACTCTTATTCAAACTTGATCACTGTTGACACCGATTTTGACTAAGGCTTAAATTCGTAATATTTATGAAATTTCCCTTGTCACATATGTTGATTCCTTAGATCTTTTGCAAAGGCTTGAAAATATTCAGGCATGCCCCATTGAATTTAAAACATATTTAAAGTATTCTATACACGCTCTCCTGGGTGCCAGGAGAGCAAAGGGTGTTTTGGTAATTGTCACCTCCATGGGAATTTTGGGAATTCCGATGAAATAGACATACTGAGTTTTCCTTCTAAAACTTTTTCAATGGTCCTTAGATGGTTTTGATGGTCTCCTATATAAACCTGCAAGTCTAAAACCATTTTTCTTCAAAAGGGCATTTTGGTCATTTTCAGCCTCCAGGAGGTAATGATTCAAAATGAACATACAAACTCACACATATCAACCCTTCATGGTCACATCCACCTTAGGGGTACATTCGTCCAAAATACACACGGACATTACATGAACAACAAGGCCAAAAGGGCATTTCGGTTCAAAATACATGTGATCAAAGGATATTTTGGTAATTTACACTCCGGCCCAGCTGGGAATACTTTAGTAAAAATTCCAAAATATGATATGAAATATTCAAAATTTGAACAAATATTCAAATTTGATGGCTTCTTGGAGGATGTGTTGGTTAAGGTTGATGGCTTCTTTTTTATAGTTGACTTCATTGTCTTAGACATGGAGCCTGTTGGTCTTTGCAAGAAATCCGTGCCTATTATCTTAGGTCGACCTTTCCTAGCTACTGCGAATGCTTGTATAAATTATCGTACAGGTGTTATGGCTATCTCGTTTGGTAACATGAAAAAACGTGTGAATATATTTAAGGATGCATGTGTGCCTGAAAATAATGACTGCTTTGCTGTTGATGTTATTAATTCCTATATTCCTTATTCATCCTTGTTTGACATTGACTTAGATACTGGGCAATTTTATACTGAAACAAACTTATGCACGAAGATGCCAAAATTTTCCATAGTTGAACCACCACCTCCTCCTTTACCTATATCTGCACCATCGTCCCTACCAACAACATCTATTTTGAAATTATAACCTTCGACCCCTTCGCTTATGATGCATCTTAAGGATAGTTTCATTACTAAGGGAGAGACATATCGCAAACCTGGTTGTAAGATGAAATTTGCAGGTTTAATCCAAATTCAACAAAAGAACGATAGGTTGTCTTTTATAGAGGGTGGGGTTTTTAATACACTCGTTGGGAGGAAAGAATTAATCGGTATACATCATCAAATACTTGACATACTGCGGGGCTGAGTATGGTTGAAATCAGTATGTGGAGGAGATTATTTTTGGAGGTGTGATCGTGTCCGTCAATCTGATGGATCTTTGCTATAACTGACCTTTTCGGGAAGTCTGGCGAGAGACTTTAATTTCCGCACTTTCTGGGAGGCAACCCAGTTTGTACGAATTTTTCCTTACTTTTTTGGATTTTTCCTTATTTTTTAGGTTTTTTTGAGACTTTTCCATTTTTTTCCCCTTATTTTCCCCCTATTTTTCTCTCACCTCCCGATCGGCTCACCTGCGAGCAAGGACATCATCGTCCCAGCTTCGGCTGCCTTCAATCGGCTCGTCCCCGAGCCGTGTACCCTCGCCGGCCGTCGCTCTCTCTTCGGCCGCCCTCATCCCTCCAAACCAGTACCATAACCTTCGCCAACCTTCCACCTCTTCAACTCCGTCCTCCGCCTCCCTCGATACCCTCTCCTCCGACGCCGATGACCCCTCCACCGTCGTCTTCACCACCATCCACGGACTTTCACCGACCCAAAACACCTCTAGAACCTTCCTCCTATCACCGCGAAGCTTCCTCGACCATTAAAACCTTTCCTTGATGGCTGAATCATCGGCTTCGCCTCTAGCGGTCTCAACCTCTCCGACCACCTTCAATCCACCACCTGAAAGCCCAATTCTTCAATGGACACCATAGGACAGTTCCTTTGCCTTCAGCGATCCTTTCTCTATCATCCCGTCCTTGATTGGTGCTCCGATCATCAGAATCCAATTTCGGCCACCATCATCCTCCGCGCCGTTCACCGCCGTTCCGTCGCCTGGAGGCCATGAATCTTCGATCAGACCTCACCAACACATTCCTTGACCTTTCACGATTCTATCCCCACCAGTCCCGTCCTCCGGCGACGAGGTTTCACCATCGATCCATCGCTGGTGAACTTTCAGCCGTCCGATGGCAGCTTGACACGATCCAGTCGCTACAGTGTTTTGATTTCCGATTGGACGGTCTAGATATTCGATCGGGACCATCACAAGCATTCACGGGTGTTCACTTTTCTCTATCTCCGCTAATTTTGAATTTGATCTCGCCTTGGGTTGCAGACCATGGATGAGAAGGACCATACTGCGGATTACGACTAATTTGGTGATCTGCTTGGATATTTTGGTTCTTTATTTCCTTGTTTCTGATGTCTAGAAGATTATTTTTAATGTATTATCACCTTTACGATTTATCTGTGCATGTTATATTTTTGTGAGGTGAATGTTTGTACAGATCAATATATCATGAAAATACAAAGGAGACTCTGCCCTTTATTCTAATATATTTTTGTGATACCGAAATTTTCTATGATTCTAATACCTTTTTGGACTTTTATTAGTTATATTTGATCCTTTTTGGAAAGGTATATATTTTTGTAACAGGTTATGTGGGGAAGGAAGTATTAATTCAATGATGGCAGTGCCTAAACTAAAATTGGAAGAGAGAGAAATCTATTTTTGAACATTCATCATGGTTATCTGTACCCTTTATTCTTTGATTTAGTTTTATGACTTAGTGTAATTGGGGACAAATACATTTAAGTTAGGGGGTAGAATTCTAGGAATTCAGGCTTATTATTTTTCTGCTAACCAAATATTATACATCCCTTGAATTATGTCAAAAGAATGAAATTATGATATGATTTGACAAAGGTGCATGTTTTAGAAATTTATTTTATGAATTATTCTGAGACTTGTATGTTGACATAAGAAATAGTAAATTTTTATTATGCATGATATTATTTCTACACTTTAACACTTTTACCATGATTTAAGGATAACTTGACATATCCTAATACACATGTTCACTTTCACATGTTAAGGGGTTGATATTAGATTCTAAGCATCATACTGGGATAGGTTTATAATTTTATGTCATGACACAGAAAATACATGAACACATGCAATTATCTGAGTATGCAAAAAAAAAAGAAGAAAACAAAATGAATTTTCAACTTAGTAACCGGGCAGTGTGCTTAGCCAGCGTGGTATTCGCGTAAAACGGTTGAATTTCCTGAAAAAAAAAAGAAAGAAATGAGGATTTTCAACTTAGTAACCGGGCAGTGTGCCTAACCAGCGTCGTGTTCGCGTAAAACGGTTGAATTTCCTGGAATAAAAAAATAAGGGTTTCATACTTAGTAACCGGGCAATGTGCCTAACAAGGTGTGTTGTTCGCGTAAAACAGTTGAAATTCCTGCAGAAAAAAAATGAAAAAAAAAATGAAAAAAAAAACAACAGAGATTGCTATGTGATGAGTAGAAGATATGTGCTTAAATATGATTGTGATCTTGAATAGTTGAAGTGTTTAGATATAATTGATACTCTGAAGCATGTGGAACCCCATTCACACACAAGAGTGTTAAAGTTATTTTTAATCATGATTAAATATGTTGAAGTGTTGGAAATATGTTATGACATGTTCTGATTTACTATATTTTTATGTGACTATGAGTTGAAGGGTATATTTATGGATGTTATTTCTATTTCATGCATTAGAGTTGATGAGTATTATGATTGATTTCAAATGATATATTCAAGGAAATGTATTGATATTTGTGGGTGTCCTCCATGAAAACCCTCAGGAGACTATAACTCCTCCACTGGGGTAACCTAGGGGTTTGAAGGCTTGTTGCACATGCTAAGTGCAATCGTGAGACCTACGAAAGTGGCTAGTTAGATTTACTGCTTTTTTTTTATATTTTCTTTGCTCGAGGACTAGCAAAGTGTAAGTTGGGGGGTGCGATGAGTCACTAATTATTCATAATTAAACCCCTTAAATTACCATTGTTAGGCCTAGAGTAGGTTTATTTGATATCATATTGCTTGATTTCAGGTTTAAATAGGATTGGAGAAGAAATACAAGAAATTCGGTCAAAAATCATTAAATTCTGCAAAAAGACTGCTTCGTCGACTGTTTAGAAATAAATCACCAGACATCCTACAAACATCTAAATATTCTGAAATTCTGGGAGATGAAAGAAGACTCCAAGAGCTACAACTTTAATGTTGAAGACTTTGTGAGATTCCGTATACATTGGTGCCAGTTTTGAAGCAAAGTTGAATCTATGAAAGCTGAAATTTGAGAAAGGCTGAAATTAATTAATGACGTGGCATACCAAGTCCGACTTGAGCGATGAATCGGATTTGAGTCCGATTGATCGCTTCGATGACGTCATCAACACGAAATTTAGGGAAATTAGAGTTTAAGTTCAATTATAACTCCTAATTTCGGGGTTGAGGGTTTCGGAGACATAAAGGGGTTATTCCAGCCGAAAATTATCATCTTTTGGCCCACTTTTGGAGGAGAAGGCTAGCGTTTTGAAGATGGAGATCTTTCCGCGGGGATCAACGGCTTCCTTCCCAACACATATGGATCTCTCCCAGAAGATGAGTAACTAATTCTAAACTTAGGGATATCATGAAACCCTAGTGTAGGTTTTGATTTTCTTTGATTTGATTCTTGTAAACTTCTTCTCAACATGATCTCATAAATACGGTTTTAATGATTAGAGATTTGAGGGAACAGAGTTTCTTTGAAGTATTTTTCAGTCGTATAAGCTTTCTGTGATTGTTTATAAAGATTTATGAATTGGTTTTCATGTGATTTATGGTCATTAGGAGTAGTATAACTTGAAGTAATCGTAGGATCGAAGACAACCTATGCCAAGAAAGATAGGTTTTGCCGTTAGGAACATAAATCTTATTTTAGGGATTCATGTGAGCTTGTAGCCATATGATCCACAATGTTGAGAGAAGTGAACAAGAGGATAACTAGAGAAGATTGAAGGTGAAGCTAGGGTCGATTGAGTAATCCCTAGGTAATTCATCACTTGGTTCCAATCCCGATCACTTTACTTGCTTTCTTAGATAGTTTTTTTAGATAATTCAACCCACCTTTTGATTACTCCACTTAGAAATCAGTTTCGAGAATTGATTTTCAGTTTCCAACGTTTTCCTTGTGGTTCGACTCCAGATTTCACCGCTAGTCTACGTAGTAGTATTAGTAATTGAATAAGGATATAAATTTAAGATTTGATTGAGGTTAGCAACGTTTTAACAACAACGTTTGCAAGCGATCACTAGCCTAGAGCAGCTTCAATCCCAGCTGCAAGGCCTTGGATCGTCCAAAATCTCTTCAAAATCTGGCAGCTCTGAGCTCAAGAACACGGATTTCAAAAGGGATTCAAGGAAGAGGGTTACATCCGTTTTATAGACAAACGAATTGACCTACGAATGATCGATCTTCATGACGATCTCGCCTTGACTTTCTGGCATTAAAAGATCGATCTTCTAGCAAGGAAAGATCGATCATTTAAGTGCAGAAAGCTAGACTTGGGCTAAAACTCAAGCCCAAGCCCAGATCTTTTGATCCCGGGTCCACCTAACCTTTTTAATCAAACACTAACACAACCATGGTCAGTGTGTGCACACACGGGTGTGAAACGAACCAACAAGGCGTAATTTCCCAAATTGCTCTTGCGGTCCAAGAACAATGCAATCCACCGGATCATGTGCTTGATGCGAAACAATCAAACGAGCCAAGGGTCCGACCCAGCCGGTCGACCCAGGAGTAGTGGGACAGGTCCTCACAAAGTGAGAGGGTGGAAAAAGAAGAGAGGTTGGCGGAGATCAACTCTTGGAGATCTAGAGAAGCAGACATGCTGCTGGAGTCCTGAAGGCATACCAAGAGAGAGAGATCCTGAAAGCCAACGCTTGAAGAGCCCATATAAAGAAGTCGGAAGCAAAGATGTCGGAGATACAAAAGTGAAAACTTCATCAACTTGGAGAGCCTACAATTCCAAAGAATCCAAGGAGGAAGACAAAAGTAGATCTGTACTGGAAACAAAGGTGAGGGTCGGAGGCTTCGCCTCCACCCAATATCCTTCCTACTTCTTTCTTTTATTCCTTTGTCATTTTCTTACTTTAATATTAATGTAATGGGGCTTTAAGTCCCGGATCTGAAATCATGGGTCTTCCCTTTGGGGATGTAAATGACGGAAAAATTTCAATCACAAATACCTATGTGTGATGAAATTAAAACCCAGGAGTGTTGTTCCCACAATCACCCATCGATGTAATTCAAACTTTTGTCACAATGAAATCTGAAATCTCGTTCCCGTGAGACCTGAGTTTCTTTTGTCGAACAATCACCCCTTCGCTCTACCAAAAGGATCTACTCGTTGATGGATGATGAAGATATCTTCAAAAATGTCTCCAAGAAGTCTTCCAAAAGTCCTCCCCAAACTCTCTTGACTAACCCTAAGTTTCCTATTTATAGGCTCCCAAAAATTAAGAAACTCGGGTTAGGTTTAAACCAATTATACACTCGCGGTCCATCCGGCGGTCGACAGTCAACTGTTCAAGTTTATTTGGAAAAGCGACACTCGATCCTTGCATCGACCCTGAGAAGTTTTTTTCGTGACAGAGGCTGACGATCGATCTGGCAGTCGATGCGACAGTCGACCGTGAGTATAGTAAGCGCGACGGTCGATCTCGAGGATGATGTGTCGGTCGAGCGTCACTCTAATGAGCGCGACGGTCGATCAGGCGATCGACCTCTAGTCTCTTTTACCACCGCACTATTGGTACTAAAAATATTGTTACTTCCTCTAGGAGACTCGGAGTTTTGAACCGTAAAATTCTCCAAAAACTAGACTTCAAGAGCTTTCGAATCATATAAGGAACAACATCTAGTTCTTCATTAGCAGGTACAGTTTAATCTTTCAAGTTGACCACTATAATCTTTTCGCTTTCTTTGCTCATTTTGAGTCCTATTTACTGCATTTTCAGCAAGCTTTATGAAGCAACATATAAATACAAAAATAGTACAAAAGAGGTCGATTAAGGATGACAATCTAGCAATTGAGATGGTTATAAGAATGTTCAGAGTGCACTTTCATGCACTCATCAGCGCCCGACGGTGTTTGAGGAGCGGTGATCTTTTCAGCTGAACCCTTGTATAGTTAACCTCCTACGGGAGAGTGTAATAAATGTATGTACTTGATTTACCCTCTTCGAGGTTTAGACTTGTATCTTATTTGGGTTTTGTATCTTTTATCTAGAGGTTTCTTTAATTGCTTTAATTTAATGAGGGTGCTCGAGGTTTGTTTAGGGAGACCAGTAGATTAGAAGGAACCCTCGATAAAATTTCCGCAGTTAGTTAGGTTCCGGTTCGCGTCCCCCGACCCGGTTGGGCTTTTGCGGGTCGGGGCACGACACGTCATGTATCAAAGTAGTCACCTTACGACAGCCATAGTCGAGCTCCGAACTTCCAATCATAAGCACCCTTAAGATTCTAATCAATCACATACATGAATCCAAGGCAGTGTGTGGACAACGCGGGTGTAAAACCAATCGCCAGGGCACAATTTTACCAAATTGCCCCTTGGGTCCAAAATGACAATATGATCGCTCGATCTCTGCCGACGCAGAACCAAGGCAACAGGAAAACGGCCCTCGACCTACGCGATCGAGCTAGGTTAGAGGAACGGGTCCTCACAGTACTAATCCTGATTTGCAAATAAATGCTTAAGAAAGTGCAATTGGATTTTATGTGACAGAGCAGGGAGCGTGCGTAGCCACGTCATAAATAACAGATGTAGTGTGAAAGTACTATTCTTGATATGCAAACAGTAGCTTAAGAAAATGCGATTGCATTTTATGCGAATGTAACATTACAAAGTATGGCAGAGCGGGGAGAGTGCATAACCATGTGACATCAATAAAACTCAAGTGTATGACTCCCTTTTATATATAATATATTACACAAATTGACAAGATGCAAGATAGAGAAAAAAAATTAACACGAGGCAAAAAGACAAGAAATTGACAACATGCAACATGGTCAAAAGAAAGCACTACAAGCAAAAGATTATTCATTGAACATAAGTATATCATTAAATATTTGAGGGCTTTACGATACAATATAAAGTTGCCATCACAAAACCCCGCTACAAAGAGTCTAGCATGGCCATATTACATGATAGTGAACAAGGCAATCACATTGTGCTTTAGTGAGTACACCAATTTTAATTACAAGATGCTATCACTGGAACGACCAGAACCCAAGTGACTATACTTATTTCTCACATCTGGGCACGTATCACTTCCACTTTAAGCCCTATTGTGTCCTCTATGACTCCGCTGGCAGTAGAACAGGCACCCAACGATAGAACAGTAGGTGATGTAGGAATATAAGATGAACTTGAGAATGAGAGTTCTCGAAGTAGCACATCTCTCCACCTCCAAAATCCACACCCATTTGGACTACCAGGACACACATAAAATGTGTGACCAAGATTTTTATCAGTGTCGGAGACTCATCGCATGAGTCGTCGTTCACCCACAGTTACACCGTAGTTGAATGGACCGGGGTGATGTGAACGACGACTCATGTGACATCCTTCACTTTATTACATGAGCAATTTAAAAATTATTGGTGGTGGGCATAGCACTCATTCACACATATAAATATAAAATATATCTTAAGAAGATCAGACAATTTCGATTTCTTCAAAAAATTACAATGAAGACATCGAAATTGACCTTGTAACATCACATTTTTCACTTTCTAGTTATTTCAATGGTGTATTCCATATCTCATCCAGATTATGTGATAATTGAAAGGCACCAAGAAACTGTATCCTTAGCATCATCCTTTGATCCCAACCAATCAAACTGAAACATTTCAGCAACTATACAGATAAGTAATTTGATTAGTAAGTAAAGAAAATTTGATTTCACATATTAAGTAAATAGACAATCACAACAATAACTAGACTAGCATGAAAATGAGATTTTAGAACTTTTGCTAGAGAAACAAGCATGCATTGTTTTTTAAGAGAACTAAACCTAAAACTAGGCGTGAGCAAAACCGAACCGAAATCATAAAATCAAATCGAACCGAAACGAACTGAACTGACAATTTCCATTCGGTTTTTCGGTATATTCGGTTCTGTTTTTTATACGTTACAAAATTTAGTATTCGGTAAATACCGAAATACCGAAAAAATTTTGGTAAGAATGTAAGATAATGTATCCTTTATATATATGATATATCACAACCTAGCCAATTTCGATTCGGTTCGGTTTTTAGGGTAATTTGGTTCGGTTCGGTTTTAAAAATTCTGTTCGGTTCAGTTCGATTTTTGATAGAAATTCGGTTCAGTTCGTGTTTTTTATACTGAATAAATTTCGGTATTTCGGTTTTGTACCGAAAATGGAACCGAATACCGAATACTCACCCCTACCTAAAACATCATATACAACTAAGAATTCCCTCCCCCAATAATGCTTAGATTGAAAGGGTATCAATCATTATAACTCTTCTAGGCATAGTGACATTTCTTAAATCAATGCAAATGGTAATTACCCGTACTCGAACAGGTGACTGAAAGATTCAAGGCCCACATCATGCATATAAATTAGGTGACTGAAAGGCCTATATTTTACATCAAATGAAACAAATGAATATAAAGTAGAGTGATGGAATTTTTCATCCATTGAAGTATAAAATATTACCTGCTAGTTTTACTGTTTGCATATCAAAATGATCGATGTCAATCTCTAGGCTATGCAAGCATTGACAACAGATCTTCTCAACACCCCGTGAAACTATGTAAAATACTCATGTTAAACGAAGTCCAAGCTGCTAAACCGTCGAGAAAACATTTTCTTCACACCCCATGAAAATATGCTTGTCAATTTTAAAACAAGTGACCAAAAGATCATTGTAAAGCATTGTTTAATGAAAAAAAATAAAAGAGGAATAAGGAAGGTGGTAAATAACTGCTTAAAAGGACATTGCTTTGCTCGCGAATATAACCTACAAATTAGAAAAGAAAGAAGGATCTATTACATATAGAATAAACACTAAACACTACATCACCAACGCAATACAACTAGTAGAAACTGTAAATTAGCGAAGGAAAAAAAAAAAAAGATACCAGATACACACCGATTCAGGATAGGAAGTATTCACGGTTGCATAACAGTTCTCCGGTGATTTTGAAATAAGGTAAGAGACAATTGTGGCAGTCTGACCTCAAACACGTAGGAAAAGCATGTAGTCAATACCTAATAAGCTTTAAAAATACAGGCTAATCATCATCCAACATTAAGGGGCAAGTATTTGGTGAAGAAAGGTCCCCAAAAGTTGAGGAGGAGGATGCCGGCGGCGAGATTGATGAGGACCATTGGTGGGGAGAGGGGGTGGAGGGGCCTAGGGTTTATCAAGCAAACGAGGGTTTATTGCATGGTTTTTTAAGCACCTGCGGTGGTGAGGCCAATGGACAGAGCATGCTGATGATGTCGGTGGACAGACTGCGCTGGTGAGGTTTGCCCTAGGTTCGCCGGTGAGGTGGGTGGGTGGGGTTTGGTTGCGCAGTTAGAAGAGGCTATGGACCTCGACAATTAACCCAATCTACAAGTTTACCCTTGTCAACTGGTTGCATTATTTACAAGTATACTACTGCCACCATTTGCGTAAAAATCATTCTGAGTGGTGATTTGTGCACACAACCACTTGGCGTGTGCATTGGCGTGTGCAATGCACATGCCCAGGTGGTTGTGTTATTTAAATAATTGCACACGCCAGGTGGCTGTGTTATTTAAATAATATTTATTAAAACTGGCTGATCTGGCAACATTAAAATGATTTGTTTATGATTGTTGCAAATAATGGGTTAATGGGTGGTGGAGCCCAAATATCCAGCCAAAACATTTATTAAAACTGGCTGACCTCTCCAGCCGGCTCGCCGCACGGCTCACCTCCCACCTCCACTCACCTCCGTTCCTCCCCCCCTCTCTCGCCTCGCACCTGCGCTCCCTCCACTCCCGCCTCGCACCTACACTCCCTTTCCTCCGCCCCCGCCGGAGTATACCACGCCGCCCGAGTGCCTTCGTCCCATCCAGTTCTGTCGGCGTCAACATCACCGTCCCTCCCCAGCCTCGCAACCCACTCCCTCCTTCTCCAGCCAACTGGCAAACCCCTCCCCTCTCCCCTCCTTTTATCCCTTCGACGCAACCACTAGCCTCGCGTAACGCCGATGCCACTATCACTGATGCCGACCAAGACCCTTTCCTTCTCCAATGGGAGAATGGGTTTTTTCTCGAGTTGGAAGTTGCCACCCCTTCGACGGCAACAAAACAACCTCTGCTCCCGTCCTTTCACCCCGTCGACGCTTCAATTGGCCTCACCTGACGCCGCTGCCACCATCCCCGACACCGGTCAAGACCAGTTATTTCTCCAACGCTAGCACGGGTTCTTTCTCCATTGTTTTTATTGTTTTGTTGTGAATTAAACAAAATAAGATTGTTATTTTATTTCAATCATCATTTTCCGTGATATGTTCCTTTTTTGACTAATTTAGCTGAGGACAGGAACCTTAAGATGATGGTATTCATTATAAGGAAGAAGAACATTATGGAAAGTGTAAGCAGATGCCATATTCAGTTAAACCATTAGCACTAATTGCAGTACAATAAACATGCATTGATCTCATTGTGAGATCTGAAAATTGAGTGCCCATTTTCAACCCCTTGCAACAAGCGCATCATGTCTGAACTAATGGATGTTGTGCAATGCTGAATTTGAAAGAATTTACGGCGTTATTGTTATGAAAATAGGAGTTTAGTACACGTCTACAGGGGTTATTTGCTGAAAGTATGTATGTATAGAAATGTCCATCTAGATCTAACTACTACCAGTTACAACTAAATAAAGCATAATAAACAAATGCAACTAAAGCTAACACATGCTTATCGAAAAACCGATTAAAATCCATAAAAGTCGGCAAAACGATCGGAAATACAAATCATCGTAGAAACTCAAAGCAAAGAGTGAAATCACGATTAAAACCACCATAATATCCTAATTCTAACAATAAGAAAGACATAAAACAAAACCGAATTGATTTGAAAATAAACCGTTAAAAACCAAGCTAAAAACAGCTCTCAGCACAAAGGAGATCGATCTTCATGCCCATGAAGATTGTTCTTCTCCATTCAAGCCCTCTGTCAAGGGAAATGATCGATCTTCACACCCAGTGGAGATCGATCTTCCTTGCACAGGTCCACTGCCAAGGAGAGAGATCGATCTTCATCTCCAATGAAGATCGATCCTCCTTGGCCAGCACCGCACCCGCCCTCAACACGAAAGAGATCGATCTTCATGGCCGTGAAGATCGATCCTTCTCGGGCTCTGGGTGAGATCACAAGAGTGATCGATCTTCTTCACAAGAAGATCGATCCTTCTTGAGCACCGCCGGAAACCCATCGGAGAAAACGCCGAAAAATGCACGAAATACAAAACCAAACTTCATAAAACTCAGGGATCTAATGACATGGAACTAAGGGAGTCCGAAAACATCAAATGCACCTGGTCGAGCCAGGTCTGAGGACCCGTTCCGCACACAGCTAGTTCAACCCTCAGCCGCTCATTCTCAAGCAACAATTGTTGGTTGCGCAGCTCACTGCCGATTACCAAGTCTATGGAACCCACAATCTCATTCTCATCCGGGGATGTGTTCATGGACATTTTCTCCTAAAGAGTCAGACAACATGTAGCATAACAACATAAGCTATCGTAGAGTTAAAGCACTCGAAATCAGAACTATGTATTAAAATAAAAAATCAGAGTCTATATCTTTTTTGACAGCTCAGCTTTGTCTTCAAAATTTAAGATATTGGCCTGCATATCCATTCCTTTTTCGAGCCACCTCCTCTCTTCCATGTTAAGCTCAAGGTTAGTGTGTACCTATCATTTCCAGATAGAATTTCGTCACTAGCTTATGTCGTATTTTTCATAAATAATTTTAAAGAATATATGAACTCTTCTTTCAAATTGCTTACATTGTCTAGGGAAAGCTTGAACAGCTCCTTCTGGATGGTAGAGCATCTACTCCTCTGTGACTTCTTGTCACACCCCGACCCAGAAAACCCATCCAGATCTTGGCGTGAGCCACCTAAACCTATTTACATCATCAATCGGCGCAACAAGCATATAACTGAATAATTTGGTCTCCAGTTCATGAAAATTTTGACAGAATCTCCTCTATAATCATAACACAAGAAACCTGTACATTTCATAATGAGACCATTTCAAGTTGTACAAAGAAACAACAATAAGTAACTCATTATTACATTTCTCAAATGTCTACATCAAAGAATAATACAACATTTCTCCAATACAACTGAATTAATGATTATACATTTATGTCCTCGAATACATCAAGTTATACCTCAATTTATACATCAATTTGTACATCATTGATTAAGACTGTAAATTATCTGTAGAAGAACTCTTCAAAGCTCCAAGTCCTCGATCACCTCGGAATACCGCGCCATCTTCTAAAGGAACACCTGAAAGACGGAACTGCATCGACCTGCATCGCCGATGCAGCCCAGGTAGGGTGAGCAACAATGCCCAGTAGGGTTCTACTCTACGTCGCACAAAAAGGAAGGGAAACTACAACTGTGTCGTTCTTCGCCTAAGCCTAAGGTATGCCAAGGGATCCCATAACCCCGTCGATTCCCGAGGGCTCCTGTCCAGGTCCCACCCTCACCCAAGAATAAACGAGAGGAATCAAAGACTGCGGGCTCCTGTCCAGGTACCACCCTGCCCAGTCATACCATCTCTCGCAGGGACACAAATGTCAGGGACATCGACAACCATCCTTAGTGATTGGCCTTGGAGATCCGACACGACCTCTACACCTCAAATACAAGAATAATCCATAGTCAACTATAACAGAAACCTCAAATGATATCAAGCATTATCATTCGATGACAATCACGTCCTAATCCTCAACTACCCCAAACCCCGGTCCTAGGGCTAGATCCGGGCTACCCGAGAACCCCGGATCGGCGATCGAATCCATCACCTACCACCTAGCCTGGATGTCTCTAATGCAATCATCATGCATGAGCCTATTCAAACAACTAGGCCTAGGTGTCTTTACATGACATCTCATCAAGCATGTCCAATGTAGCATACAAAAAGATACAAGAGAGAGAGCTAAACTGTTAACGTACAACAAGGAATAACAATTATTTAACCATACACCCAATACGGTTCAAATCATAACCAGCACAAGCAGTCGACCTAGTTCAATCCAAATTTCGGCATTACAACGACTTACACCGCCGTTAGCCAGAAACTATACAATGGGGTACACCCCCAGTTAATCAATTCACAGGGCACCCCCAGCCCGCAAAATATAAACATTTCCACCAAGAAATATAAACGGGCCACCGCCGGCCCTAGGCTTATACATGATACAGAAATACATGAATGACGTGATTAATAAGAGATTGCATGGACTGAGTTGTTAAATGAACAATTTAGTATAAATGAATAACGAATAATCACGGAGATACCAGGTCAAACAATTACATCAGATCAATTCGACACTAATCAAGACAAGACATTCCAAAACTCAACTTGCAATTAGTACACTTAGAAACCGACGAAAAACACGAAAACCCACCGCCGGTAGATCAACATCTTAGCAATAATAAAACATACCCAATGATGAATTAGAAGCAATTCAAAAGAAGGGAAGGGCATGGAGGTTAAACATCGTCGGAAAACACGACTATCGATCAAACTACAATCTCAGTCGACCTCAATCGATCAAACTGGGGAAAGCTACAATAGACCTCGGATTACAGACAAAACCTCCGATTCAATACTAGTACGCTTTGCTAGAGGTAGATATATATAATACGTGTATATATATATATATATATATATAAGACATTCCTTGCTGATTCACAGCTACTTAGAACTTAATTTTCGAATTGCTACAGTAACCGACAAGTTCAAAACGATGAAACCTTAATCAAACGACATCCAACGTCGTGAAACTTGAAATTGAACATGGTCTAATGTAGGGGAACATATCAGGAGCAGCCCATCCAAGAATTAGATCAAGGGGTGTCAAAAAATCAATTTAATTAGCTGACTTTTACCGAAACCTCTATTTCGACACAGTCTGAGAAAATAATTCACCATAAGTCACAGAAAAATCTGAAAAATGCGAAATTAGAATCGTTGGAAAAAGGAGGTGAAGCCCCACAACTCTCATGCTGATGGTCTCTTGAGGTTGCGTGCTCACAGTTCCTCAATCAGGCTGTGAACATCACCGTTCTGCCAAGACAGCAATATGCTTCTCAATTCCAAGGTTCTTGTTGGCATTTGTTCAAGCATCAACCATGCAACACCCAAGTATGAACACCTACACCATCTAGTTAGACACTCACAAAGGCTAACGACGACAAGTGGTCCAAGGGAGGAGAAATCATATCAAAACCCAACACTAATCCACGGATTTGCTCAACAGCAATACAGGGGAAGAAGAAAGAAGTCCACAGAGAACTCACGGAAGTAACAGAGCATCAACAGCATGCTTCCAAATCTTTAGTTCACCAGTAACTCAAGAACAGAGGTCACGAAGGCAATCCATGGCAGCAGAGATATAGTCGAGGCCATGGGGAATAGGGGAGAGGGGAAGGATTGCTGGAAGCTGGGCCGGGCATGGCTTGGCGTCGCACTGAATGATGGAGAAAGACAACGCCGGAGAAGCCAAGGAAAACAAAGCATGAGCGAATCGCATCGCCGGAAAAACAGAGTAGGAACAACCCGGAAAAAAAAACAGAGCAAAGCCTGTAGGAAAACAAAACCGAACCCGAAGCAAAGCATCTTGTGGAAAACCAGTAAAGCATCGCCGGAAAACCAAGGGGAAAAAATGGCACATATCCTCACCGGAAAACAGAGCAAACATAGCATAGATGCATCCTATGGCCTAGTCTATGCTAGCAGAGTCTAAACCAAGTTTAGGCTAGAAACCCTACCTCTAGATCCGCGGTTCTTCCTCTTCGCCAGCCACGATCACCGCCGGTACACCAGCCTCTCTCCTCCGTCCGTGGTCGGAGTCGCCGTTGGCTAGCTCCTCTCCAGCCGCGGTCGCCATCACCATCGCCAAGCTCCCCACCAGCCGCCGTCACCGTTGCCCAACTCCTCTCCGGCCGCCGGACTCTCTCTCTCCCTCTCGATCGGCTGGGTCACGGGTGGATCTCTCTCTCTCTCTCTCTCTCGAAGTGGATCGCGGCCGATCCCTAACAAGAGAAGAGTATGGCATTTGAGGGTTTACTTACTAATAGTTTAAAATTAGATCATGACCGTCCGATCAACCGGATTTGATCCTAGCCGCTCAGATCTCGATCCGTATGATCTAACTCAGATCCTCCGATCTGGGTACTCTTACTGGTCTAATCAAACACATATATCACCACAAGGCAGTGTGTGCGCTACGCGTGTGTGGAACCAACTCCGCAAGAGTAATTTACCAAATTACCCCTGGAGCTGCAACGATCAGCGGGGATCGCAAAGCAAGGCCGACTGGACCAAACCAACCGAACCAGACCCTCGACCCACGCGGTCGGACCGGGTTGGAGGTACAGGTCCTCACACTTCTACCACCGCAACACTCGAGGGAAAGTATGCATACAATCCCTTGGCTGACGTTCGAAATTATGCTCGTAGAACCAAATCTGCGAAATACCTCGCATTAGTCAGCCATCTATAATTCTATATATAAATTAACATTTCATTCATATAGAGAGGCACTCACCATAAGCAACAAGGTGCAGCCGTTGATGAATATATCAGCTAGTCTATCACTTTTAATTCCTTTCTTCTTCATTGAGGTTTTCAAGCTTGCCCTTTGCTTGTAATCTCTTTTCTTACTGCTTGCACTCCCATCTATTTGCATCCTCAATTTCCGAGAAGACTAGGATATTGAATGAAGCAACATATGTGTCACAGCACTTGCCCAAGCATATTTCCAAAGACTGTCCAAGTCTCCTAAGTACTCTCTGAGTTCCGGTGGACAAGTGTAGTCGTTTCTTTTGAAGAGCAGGGCCACAAACAAAAAGTATATAAGGAATCTCACTGTGTCCTCGACGTCGTGCTCATCCACCTTCTCATACAGCTCATGAATCTTCACCGCGATGTGCGGTCTCGTCACCCTCTTAATTTCACCTAAGTGCCTTGTGCCTTGTCATCCACTTGGGAACTTGAGCATGCTTTTTTGTTTGTCTTTCGCTGGCATCCGTGTTTACATCAAATGCAACAGTGTCTCCCACACACGGCAATCCCAGAATAACAATAGTCTCAACGGACTTGAGTTCTATCACTCTTGGTCCAATTTCAAAGAAGGAATCGTTTTTTCAGCCCAAAATGATCTCCTCTAGTAGTACAAAGTCCTTCTCAACAACTAGGAGATCTAACAAGTGGATGAATGGCGTCCTAGCAAAAAGTGCACAGTGTCTCGGATGGATGCACTGTTGGAATAGGGTATTGACTGATTTCGATGAGCAACGCGCGCTAATCACGAAGGCCTTCCTGCTCCCCCCTGTCATAACTGTGAAAATACAACATATATGGTTATGATGACGATGTGGGAGAATGGCTAATGTAAAATATGATAACTACATACCACAAATTAAGATGACATTTAGCCGAATAAGATATGATTGTCTATTGTCTACGAATGCAACATAGCATAGAGCAAATGCATAACCACATACCACGAATTTATTAGCACATTCAACAGAATCAGATATAACTCGATTTATGCTTTGTGCAAGCATTGTTGTAATTTTGCAGACACAAACAACTCAGATGTAATTGTTTGCAATACAATAGTGTCAGATCAAGGAATCTCACTGTGTAAGAACAATTCCCACAGAAGATACAAATGCATAGGCACCCATATATAAAAAAGACAAATTCCCACAAAAGATACAAATGCATAGCCACCCATAAATAAAAAAGATAAATTCCCACAGAAGATACAAATGCATAGACACCCATGCATAAAAAATATAAATTCTCACAAAAGATACAAATGCATAGGCACCCATACATGACAAAAACTAGTAGCAATATGATTACATTACTTTTCAACATTACAAGTGTTTATCAAGTTAATGGTGGGAAAACATAACTGGAGTTATCACATTACAAAACTGTAGAGCAAATATTTACATACAAGGATCAACATATTGTTACAAAAAACCCTTCACAAATATAGCTGTTACAACAATGACCAAGACCCAAGTGATAACCCGGGGTTTGCATAATTGTTCATGCATCGCTTGAGCATTTCCATTCACAACCTCCCCTCCGGCCTCGTCATGCCTAGCATGTGATTGGGTTACTGCCCGTGACCCCGACGTAATTTGTCTAGGGGATGTTGCGCATAGAGTTGAATGCGACGCATACGGTAGCATATCTTCCCAAATGAAAAAGTCACACCCGTAACGACGTCTGAGATATGCGTCAAAGAAGCTGCCCGGATTTTACGATGTGTGGGAAACACGCCTAACGACACTCAATCCACATAGACACCTTGTGTCGGGATGAAGGTGGTTTGAGGGTGACGATGACGAATAAGACATCGGTCCTTTATATTGAGTTAAGCATGATTAAAGAATAATTTCATTCAATAGCCAAAATCATAGCAACATAGACCATAAAATAAGGAAGAATGGGAGAGTAGATGTTTAAAATCAGGAAACAATACTACCCATTAGCCCAATTGACTAGCTTATTTCATGAACTAGATTAGTGAAAAAAGAAAAACATTTTTTCAATGTGCATGATTTGATATAAGAAACCCTCCAAGTACATACCATCTATATAGAACAGTGCATCTTTTCATTTGCCACCATTCCAGGTCCTATAGTCCTTATGGAGGACTATACTATAAGCATAACTATGAGGTTTTATGATTGAAAGATCTACTTATATTATCACAAGACAAGAAGTCAAGCTGTTGAGAATGCCTTGAATTAGAGAATCCGGATTTGGGTTAAGAAGGATAGCCGGACCCATGTGTTAGGCTAGCCGGACCATATATTAACTTATCCTAATTTAAGTTCCTAATTAGGATATACACCAAAACCCTAGGATTTTCTAGGGTTAGAGAGATAGAGGAGGCGACAACCATTGAAGGGGGTGTGTGGCCGGCCTCTTCTTGGAGTTACGAGTATAGCCGGCTCCTTGTACTTCTTCCCACCATTGGCTAGTGAAAACTCTCTCTCTCCTCGCCCGTGGACGTACCTCAATCTTGAGGGAACCACGTATATCTTGTGTGTCGTGTGATTGCTTGTTGGCTTTCTCCGTTGCTTCTCTTTACTTGGTTGCGTTCATAGCATAGATTGCATAACAAACTGGTATCAGAGCTTGGACGGAAATCATCCGGCTGTAGTTATGGCGGCGAAGTTTGATGGGCAGAGCAGCAGTTTCAGTCTTTGGAGGATTAAGATGAAGGCTTTGCTAACCCAACAGGGATTACACAAGACTCTACAAGGGCAAGAAAAATCTGGCATCAACATGGAGAATTGGGAGGACATGGATGCTAAAGCACTGAGCTCGATTCAGTTGAGTCTAGCAGACGATGTTCTTCGCGAGGTGGAGGAAGAAGATTCAGTCGCAGGTATCTAGCTGAAGTTGGAAGGCATCTACATGACGAAGTTACTTACGAACAGGCTATATATGAAACAACGCCTGTATACTTTTCGTATGCGTGAAGGTACGCCTATCAAAAATCATCTAGATGAGTTTAATCATATTTTGATGGATCTGAAAAATATTGATTGTAAAATCGAGGAGGAGGACCAAGCCCTAATTCTGTTATGTTCTTTACCGCCTTTGTATGAGCATTTTGTTACAACCTTACTATATGGGAAAGACACTATATCCATGGAGGACGCTAAAGCCAGTCTTCATTTGAAAGAGTTGAGAAAAAGGGTGTCAGGAGAGGTTCATGATCATGCAGAGGGATTGTTTGTTAGGGGAAGAACGATAGAGAAGGATGGAGCGAGTAATAGGGAACGATCCAAGTCAGCAGGGAAAAATAAGAAAAAGGGAAAGTGCAATTACTGCAAGAAACCGGGGCACTGGACAAGAGACTGTTTAAAGCTCAAGAACAAGGAAAAGGAGGACCAAAAAAGAGGGAATAACGTTGCTGGGATAGCCGAAAGTTCTGATGAGTTTTACACTGTTTTATCAGTTACAACGGGAGATTCTCGATGTGATACCGAGTGGATTTTGGATTCTGGGTGTTCCTACCACATGTGTCCGCATAAGGAGTGGTTCACCACTTATGTAGCAGTCAATGGCGGTACAATATTAATGGGAAACAACATGGCTTGTAAGTCTGTTGGTTATGGAACGATCCAACTAAGATGCACGACGGTATTGTGAGGACTTTATCGGATGTTCGACATGTTCCAGAGCTGAAGAAAAATCTTATCTCTTTGGGTGCTCTAGATTCCATCGGTTGTGCTTTCAGTGGTGAAGGTGGAGTTTTGAAAGCCTCTAGAGGTGCACTGGTGCTGATGAAGGGTCAGAGGCGTAACAATGTCTATTCTCTTTTGGGCAGTACAGTTATGGGTTCTGCAGCAGCGGTCACTTCTTCTAAAGTTTCATATTCAGATTTGACTCGGTTGTGGCATATGCGTCTTAGGCATATGAGCGAGAGAGGGATGACAGTGTTGAGCAATCATGGTCTTCTCTGTGGGCAGAAAACTGAGAGGCTGGATTTTTGCGAGCATTGTGTCTACGGCAAGCAGTGCAGAGTGAAATTCAGTACAACTGTTCATCGCACCAAAGGGACGGTGGATTAATTCCACTCGGATCTTTGGGGTCCCGCTGAGGTAACCTCTAAAGGTGGTTTTCGTTACTTTATGAGTATTATTGATGATTTCTCTCGTAAAGTTTGGGTGTATATGCTAAAACATAAAAGTGATGCTTTCAGTACTTTCAAGCAGTTTAAGATTTTGATAGAGAATCAGACAGGCAAGAAAATTAAACGCTTGAGAACTGACAATGGCATGGAGTTTTGTCTTCATGAATTTAATGAGTTTTGCATAAATGAGGGAATTGTGAGGCATCATACAGTGAGAAAGACCCCTCAGCAAAACGGTGTTGCTGAACGGATGAACATGACTCTCTTGGAGAAGGCGCGGTGTATGCTATCCAATGCTGGTCTGGGCAAAGATTTTTGGGCTGAAGCTATTTCCACAGTATGCTACTTGGTGAATAGATCTCCATCGACTGCTATTGAGTGCAAGACTCCGTTTGAGGTATGGTCCGGCCATAAAGCTGATTATTCTATACTGCGTGTGTTTGGGTGTCCAGCTTATGCTCATGTGAATGAGGGAAAATTGGAGCCACGGGCCAAGAAGTGTATTTTCTTGGGTTATCGGGCAGGTGTGAAAGGGTACAGACTATGGTGTCCGGAAACCTCAAAGCTTTTGATCAGTAGAGATGTTACTTTTGATGAAACCTCTATGATTAAGGGATCTTAGCAGGTTGAAAGTGTAGTTGAGAAACCAAGGGTGTCAAAGCAGGTGGAGCTTCTGTATGAACCTTCTGTCACATGGAAGGATGATCGTGATCAGCAAGTTGAAAAGGAGTTCAGAAGTTCAGATGCAGAGGATGATGTACCAGTAGAGCAACCACGCACTATTGCTAAAGATAGGCCAAGGAGAGAGATTCAGCCTCCTGAGAAATATGCGGCGTATTCTGAGATGGTGGCCTATGCTTTATCAGTTGCTGAAACAGTGGAGTATGATGAGCCATCGACCTATGCAGAAGCTGTTTCGAGCAATGAGAGTGCGCAGTGGTGTGTTGCTATGAATGAGGAGATTGAGTCTCTTCAGAAAAACCGGACTTGAGAATTGGTAGAACCATTGAAGAATAGGAGGATTGTTGGGTGCAAGTGGGTCTTCAAGCGCAAGCCAGGTATTCCAGGGGTTGAAGAGGCGCGGTTCAAAGCTCGGCTAGTGGCGAAAGGATTCAGTCAAAAGGAAGGTGTCGACTACAATGAGGTATTCTCACTAGTTGTTAAACACAATTCCATTCGCACTTTACTTGCTATTGTTGCGTGTTATGATCTTGAGTTAGAGCAACTTGATGTCAAAACTGCATTTTTGCATGGGGAGCTTGAGGAATAGATTTATATGCGTCAACCTGAGGGATTTATTGTCTCTGGTAAGGAAGATCATGTGTGCTTACTTCATAAGTCGTTATATGGACTAAAGCAATCTCCTAGGCAGTGGTATAAAAGGTTTGATGCATTCATGATTAGTCAATCTTATTCCAGGAGTGAATATGATAGCTGTGTATATTTTTGGAAACTCCCAGATGGTTTGTTTATCTATTTACTGTTGTATGTTGATGATATGCTAATCGCTGCCAAGAGTGTATCAGAAATCAGCAGGTTAAAGCAACAGTTAGCCGGTGAATTTGAGATGAAAGATTTGGGTGCAGCAAAACGAATTTTGGGTATGGAGATTAGCAGGAATCGAGGAGATGGTAAGCTATTCTTAAACCAGAAGTCATATATTCTCAAAGTGTTGGAACGGTTTGCCGTGCAGTACTCGAAGCCAGTTAGTACCCCTTTGGCAGCACATTTTTGACTTTCATCTGAGCAGTCACCGAAATCTGAGGGAGAGGAAAAGCTTATGGCGCGGGTTCCGTATTCAAGCGCTGTTGGAAGCCTTATGTACGCCATGTTATGTACTCGTCCTGACATTTCATGTCGCGCCCCGACCCGCGGACGCCAAACCGGGCCAGGACACGAGGGCGAAAACCTACAACTACTAGCCTCAACTGGTGGAAACAGTTGAAACTAACACACAGCTGGCGAAAACAGCTGACAACAGGCACAAGGCGGAAGCAAACATAACAACATCTATTACAAAACAGATATAACAGAGTTACACAAGGGTTCTAGTACAACAAGTTTACAAGGGATCAACAACAGTCCCCAAAAAGAGCTACAACACCCACCGGGGTCTCCGCAAATGCATAAACAAAACCATCCTGACCCTCAGATATGGCCAGGAGCCGGCGCGCTGCCACGAGACAATCGAGGGGGAAGCACCGGAGAGGAGCTGGGACCCGCACCTGCAAACAACACAATCCAGGTAGGAATGGGCAACAGCTCAGCAGGGTCCTACTCTACCACTCTCACTAAGAAGGCAACACCAAACGAACCAACCCTGAAGCCAATTACTGAGGCTTGCCAAGGATCCCATAAATCCCGTCAATAACCCGAAGGGCTCCTGTCCCAAGTACGCCCCTCCGACAACCACTGCTCAGGGGTGGCCAACTCCGACAATCCCTGACACAGGGTGGACATGACGCTACTAGTAGGACACCCTTCTCCAAGCGGGATCTCCACACTTGGCGGAACGACCGAGATTAAGACTACCATCTCTCAGTACTCCAAGCAACAGAGCCCACACGACCCCTAACTCCCGACCAAAGACTAAGTCTAGCCAGGGAGTCCATCGATCCCATCGATGTCTCTCCCTCCCTCCAGGGTTCCTGTCCAACGTACGTCCCTCCGACAGCCACTGCTCGAGTACTGGGCTACCTCCGACGGTCCCTGACACAGGGTGGACCAGACGATACCTGTAGGACACCCTCACCCATACTGGACACCAGCATGGGGATACAAGTCGGGGTAACGGCCTCTACCACTTAGCCTTTGATCACCGAAGTCCACGGGTCAATCCCACCCAGTCTAACATAGCATGTCTAATGCATAGGAAACAGGGCAGGATATGAGTAGGGAAAGCAGTAACAAACAACACAACAAGGGCACACCTTCGGCCCATTTAGGCTAAGCACTCCCGAGGATCATGACTTCCTCGGTTCACCACAAAGCGGTAAAGGGCATACCGTCAGCCCATTTATACTATACATCCCGAGAGGCATCACCCTCTCGGTTCCACCACAAAGCGATAAGCATTCAAACATGATGAGTAACAAGATAAGCCCCAAGGGCAGAACTGTCAAAACCACTTACATGCGAAGCCCCGCGGGCAAGACAGCATTTAAAACCATAAAAGTCCTCCCTGCATCAAAGGAGATCGATCTCATGTAGCAATGAGATCAATCTGCCTCGAGGCGATAGGCACCCCTCCTGGTCACCCCGACGGGATCGATCTCCACCCATATGGAGATCGATCTCGTAGGTGACGTAGGACGCACTGACGCCAGCCGCCAAGAGATCGATCTCCCTCCCAGGATATAGAACAGTGCATCTTTTCATTTGCCACCATTCCAGGTCCTATAGTCCTTATGGAGGACTATACTATAAGCATAACTATGAGGTTTTATGATTGAAATATCTACTTATATTATCACAAGACAAGAAGTCATCTCAGGAGAACATAGTGGCCATTCGAAGCAAAGCTGTTGAGAATGCCTTGAATTAGAGAATCCGGATTTGGGTTAAGAAGGATAGCCGGACCCATGTGTTAGGCTAGCCGGACCATATATTAACTTATCCTAATTAAGTTCCTAATTAGGATATACACCAAAACCCTAGGATTTTCTAGGATTAGAGAGATAGAGGAGGCGGCGGCCATTGAAGGGGGTGTGTGGCCGGCCTCTTCTTAGAGTTACGAGTATAGCCGGCTCCTTGTACTTCTTCCCACCATTAGCTAGTGAAAACTCTCTCTCTCCTCGCCCGTGGACATACCTCAATCTTGAGGGAACCACGTATATCTTGTCTGTCGTGTGATTGCTTGTTGGCTTTCTTCGTTGCTTCTCTTTACTTGGTTGCGTTCATAGCATTGATTGCATAACAAAAGCTGTGTAGAGAAGAGCAAACCATGTTCACAGACCAGAGGCAGAGAAACATCACTATATAAATGAAGAAGAAACTAATACAATGCACACATCACAGGTAGAATCACTTTTCTTCAAAGGACAACTGAACAAGAAGGTTTCAAAAATCTTTTCAAATCTTATAAGGTAGAAAGAGGTCATGAACAAACAAAAAGAAGAACAAAATGGTATTACACAAAGAATTTATTAGACTTAACTGATGAAAAAATGGAACCACATTTGAAAACTATGAACTGCAGAGCAAACTCTAAAAAACCATAATTCAGTTCGACAACTGATGGGAAAAAAATGCCTGTCATTACCACAAAGATCTAGATGCATTGCCATAAAAAAAAATTCTGAAAAAGTAAAACTCATTTAAAGCAATGCAAGTAAGTGTGGTAACCAAGAAAGCACTCGAACATCCCTACCGACCACAATCCTAGAAGATGGATCAAACAAATACCTTTGGTGCCGAGTAGAGAGCGAGGGGGCGACCGGCTTGGGATGCTGAGCATAAGAGCGGGCGGAGTGTGGATAGGGCGAGCTCCGATCGACGGTGCCAAGCTAGGGTTTTGTTTCGGAGCGTGCGAAGGGGGTTTGGAAGCTGCGAAGGGTGGGTGGCGAACAATGAGCTGCCGACAGTCGAAGCGAGCGAAGGGGGTTTGGGGGTTTGGAAGTTTGGAAGCTTGCGAAGGAAGCCTTTTATGTTAACGGGTGGTTCATGTTAACGGGGTCATCTTGCAAACGGGCTCATCTTGCAAACGGGCTCGGACCCATTAAGTAACACACCTTAGCTCGGCATGTGCATTACACACGTCAGTTGGCCGTGTGTACAAATCATTTTTCAATCATTTTTGTTCGGACCTGTAACCAGACCGGGTACGCGGATCGGGTTATCGGGTAATCGGGTAGCAGCCTCTGGCGACGTCACCGTCTCCATGGGAGACCGACAGATGGAGGCGTTCGCCGGACCCATACGGCGAGAACATCTCGTCCGTCGGCTCTTATGAGGGTGATCGCGTCACGCCGTCGGCTCCGCGATGCTTGGAGTCCTCGCGCGCTTCGCCCTCCGCAGCCCCGCCCGCCGTGCCACCATCTCCAGGTGAATCCATTTCTAGGGTTCTTTCTTTCTTTAGATCTTTTCGATTCGTGCTGCTGCTATTAGTATCGTTATATTAAGTCCTTCCTGCAAGTACTGATGTATTTTCTTGCTATTATATTTTGTGTGTTTTTGATCCGATTGTTAGCTTGTTTTTGCAATGAGTTCTATCTGATTACCATCATTCTTGAAATGATTTCCACAGCACCCATAAGCATTAAAATCAGTCATTGATAGTAAGCCAAATGGCTTCAGCCAGTTGGCGGCGTTCTGGAATTCCGTTATTCTTGAAGCCTTGGAGGACCTCTGAGATCCACCTAAAAATATAATTGCTTTAGACTTATATGTAGAGGCATGGCTAACTATAAGTTTGGTGATAAAATGTCAATATGAATAATAGTGCAGACACCAGGATACTTGAAGGATAGCAATGGGGCATTGTCAGTATCTCAATAACATATTTTCACTGTTTTAGTCTAACATATATAATTAGACTACTGCCGTGGGATTTTCTGGAATTTCTTCTGGTGTCCGATGCCTTTGTAAAAAATGTTATGCGCTTTTAGAGCTTCTTTTAATGAAGGATAATATAATTGAGCTTCTTTTTAGGAGATCATGCAACTACCTCTTGATATTTGTGGTGTTCTTTTGTTTTTTGTTTTTTAGGATAAGATGGGTTCTCTTATGCTCTAGATCCATTTGTGTGACTCATTTCTCTTTCTTTAAGGGCTGAACCATTATTTCATCCTCGAAAATCTAGGGACTTGTTTGTGTCAGCTAACAACGTTGCGTAAGCCTCTAAGTCTGAATTAAGCTCATAAACTCTTCCAGTGCAGATTTCTCGAAAGGAGCTGAGCAAATGATGGAGGATAGTCATAACCAGGTCACCCGTGTGTTGTTCTGTGGCTTTCATTTTCCGGCTTCTCAGAATTATACACGTGAATATCTGAAGAGCTATCCATTTATCCAGGTTCTCTTTCCTTGCTTGGCTGTTAGTCTTTCTATCATTTTCTGATTATGCAGAGCATGCTTCTGTTAGTTTCTTGATTTTATGTTAGGTGAACCTTGATTCGTGTAATGTGTGTGTATATATATAGTATTCATATGAATAATTTATGTCCATATCTATCTATATAGTCGTATGCGTTTGGTTATGAAAGTCTTAAGGATTAATATAAATATGCTTCTAATTAATAAAAAATATGGACTCCTAGCAACCATGACACATGCCATGCAAAAAACATACATTCATCTTTTAACTATCCAGGTACCCTAACTTAATAAGTAATAATCATATGCGAGACATATATGTAAAGAAGACTCTAGGCACAATTACGGGATGCATTTTTCTGGGTTAATGTGCTAGGCAGCATAAGTTGTGCCGCCTATACATATCATGCTGGTAATTTATTTGCAGAATACTTGTTGAGTATTGTAGCACAACTGCCCAAAGAAGGTTTTGGACAATTCTGAATGGACCAGAAACCAACTTCATACTTATTTTAAAAAAGAAAATCCTGGCCCCTCTAGCTCTTCTCTCATGGTGGTCATCCTCACCTCACAACTCTGACGCTGAGCTATCCTCTTCTCCTTCTGAGCTTTCATCTTCTATTGTCATCCTCTCTTCCCGATGCCAAAAGCTGGTGCCAACTGTACTGGAGTGGTCGCTCTTTATTCAACGCTCATTTGCTCTTTAATTCACTTTGCTCGCACCACTTGCTGCTCGCAGGCTTCTCTTCCAGGAGCATCTTCCATAGGATACAATCCCTACACAGTCATCCCATCTTGAGGCTTTTGAAGCGGAGCTTGTTATTCTCGCCAATGCAAGATCGTTTCATATACCCGGCCGCAAAAATGTCCAATCTCCTCTACTTTATGTACTAAATGTAGCTGCACTTTCTTTCGTCGATTTCATGTCCAAACGATTTGCAACAAGATGGGAAAACCTTCCATCCTTGTACTTCTTTCTCTTCAAAAACCAATTTGAAATTTTCAATTAAAGGTTTTCGACAATTATGACAAGGTTTTCGACTTCTGCACAAAAGTCAAGAACCAAAAATTAAGATAAAGATATAAAAAATTCCAATAAAAGATGAAGGAAGAACAAGATTGGACGAAGGTAAATCGAAAACATGCTTCTAGCCGCTTAAAAATATATCAAAATAAACAACTGGAACATAACAGGTCAATAAAATTGGAATGAGGATCCATCGTGTTTAACGTGATCCAATAATGACAGTTACAGTGATTTCTCTCGAGAAGTAGAAAAATCACTTCTACTCCTGTCTGTGACAAGGACAGCATGCCTCCTGAGCTACATCAGTAATGTGGACGTCGGAACACGCTAGTGACCACCATCTAGACATGGAGCGGCACAGCTGGTGCATTGCTCTTGGTCCACACCACGCCGTGGCTTCTCATCAGGTTCCTCCAATTCGACGTGAAGGTACCAAATCCTCGCCTACCCAATTATCTAAGTTGAATATTATTAGCTATGAAGTATGGACATGGACACGACACGAACACGGCGATTTTTCCAAAATGTAGGACATGACACGGCGGGGACACGCAAAAAAATGTATCTATAGAATATGTTGTATATGTCATCTGTATAAGAATATTTCATTCAAAGATACTAAAAATGTATCTTAAACAACAGTTTGTTTCATCAAATGCTTCACATTCAGATGCATTACTACTAGCTGAACCACTGCCAGCCATAACACCCTCAACTGAAGAGATATACATAAAGAAAACCAATAAGATCACCGTATTAAAGGCTCCTAAAATGCATCTGCTGATTGTGGATGTTCAAAAGCAAGAAAAAAAGCATGAAAAAACCAGAAATGAGGAAAGTAGGCTTGTGGATGCTCATAAGCATCTGCTAGATTGCGGATGCTCAAAAGAGAAAAAAAAAACTCTTTAAAATGCGTCAAACAGATCAAGAAATCCTTTTCCCCATCATTCATGTCAAATTCTAGCAAAATCGCAAAATAAAACTGGAGAGAAAGAGGAAATGGGAGAGGAAAACACAGAGAAAGAGGAAATGTCGCCGTCGATGTCGTTGTTGGTCACCGTCGATTAGATTTGAGAGGGATGAGGAGAGAAAATGGAGGAAATTTGAGAGGGACGAGTAGAAGGACTAGATTTAGGCTTAACTGGTTGGGGTCGCCGTTGATGTCGCCGGTGGTCGCGCCGTTGATGTCGCTTTTGGTCGCGGCATCTTCTCTCAATTAGTTAGGGCCGTTGTCTTAGGGCACGAGTGCGATGGCCTTAGGGAAGTGTCAGTGCTTCCTAGATTATTAGCAAGGCTGAGACAACTTGAGCCTTGTACAATACAATCTAGGCTTAAGAAGAAACAACTAAAGATCTAATTAAGAATGTAGGATATATTATGACTTAAACCGATTTGATTTAAGTTCAGATTAGACTAATCTAATTTAAATTAAAATGGGAAGCCAATACTGGTCTGGATTCTCAAGGAGTTATGAATGGAAAGGTTATAAGGCTGCGGATTAGGAAAGACACTAATTAATGCCGACTCAATAATTACACACCTAATCAAGGCTCAATTAAAAAAATGATTTCAATGAGAGCTTAATTAGGCGTATTCAAGAGTTGCCTAAATAGGCTGCTAATCAAATCAGCCAATTAAGAAACAAAAGAACAACTAGATGAATTAAAAACTGTAAGATCTATATATCAAGGTTAAAAACCATAAGATCTATAGAGCACACCCCTAATGGTTGCTCAAATCGCTGGTGCAAGGGGATCATGGGATCCATGCATTCTACGGTGCATGCATCGGCCATCCATATCACTTGTTTGGTTGAGTATGCTGGTGGTCAATCCATGCATCGACCATCGCTTCAGTCGTCTAGCTCAAAATGCAGTTTTCAAACTTCACAGTCGATCTACACACCCACCGCCACATCAACCGTCAACCTCTGTGTGAGGAAATGATGCATTCAGGATCGATCGATGCATTCAGGATCGATCGATGCATTCAGGATCGATCCATGCATTCAGGATCGATCCATGCATTCAGGATCGATCCATGCATCGACCGTTGCTTCAGCTGTTTAGCTCAAAATGCAGCTTTCAAACTTCACAGTCGATCCCACGCATCCACGTCTCATCGATTGCCAGCCTCTGTGAGGAAATGATGCATTCAGGATTGATCTATGCATGGACCGTCGCTTCAGCCGTCTAGCTCAAAATGCAGTTTTTAAACTTCACGGTTGATCCACGCATCGATCGTAGCATCGACCGCGGAGGGTGCATTGCATGAAATACGATGGACCATTTGGTCTAAAAAATGCATCGCACGGTGCATGCATTAGTTAATGCGTGGTGAACTAAACACAAGATTGACCATGGAGGGCGCATTGCACGGCGTGATGTACCCTGATTCATCCCAACCAAACAGCACCTTAAGGCATTGAACATCAGGTTTAAAGACAACTTCATCCAATTTAGAAGCGTAGGCTATTTGACTAGAGATATCACTTTTCCTAACCCAAACTTCCTTAGTTTTGACCTTGTCTCTACTTTGACCAATTTTATTGACGACATAACTTATGTTGTGGCACATGAGGTCTAGATAGAGCATGAAAGGATGATAAAGTATGAAATCTATTGGCTGTATGGTACTCGGACACGACATGCTTGGATTTTAGGTAATGCAAAGGTAATCCATGCAATTTGTGACAGTGTGATCGAGTGTGACCACGTATTCCGCAGAAAAGACACACAGGAATAAAGTTTTTGTATCTTAACGTGTTGTTCCAAGAGGGCCTTGATTGACTATATACCTTGTTTGGTTTGTGAGGCTGAAATTTTAAGTCATTCACTTTAAATGATCCTTCTCACTTTCTATCAGTGTAACACTTGGGACAAAAGCAGTCTTTTCCCTTAGACTTTCCAGTTGAGGAAGTCTCTCCTACAAAACCAAGGCCAAATTTTCTGCCCGGATATCGTTGAGCCTCAAGAATTTCTGCCAACTTTTTTGACCCAACATTCATTTTCTCAAGAGATTTTAAGGCACTTGACAGCTCTTCCTCTAAACTTCTTGGTTCTCCCTTCGAGAAATTTATTGGCATTCTCATTCAATTTTAGATTTCTCAAGAGAATTCAATTTCTCAAGTATAACTTTCTCACGAGTTTTCAATTGAATTACCAAAGACTTTTCCTCATCCAGGCCAATCTTTAAAGAGTCTCTTTCTTTCTCAACAGAGTTTAATTTCGCAGCCAATTTCTCATTAGCTCTGTTTACTTTACGACTTAGTTTAAAGAGGTCATTATAGGCATCTTGCAAATTTTCATCCTCATCGTCCTCAGAGTCTCTTCCACTAGAGTCAGGTGAATCCCCATCAGTGTGATGAGAAGCGACAAGGGAGGCATGCATAAATGCAGGAAAAGCTACAAAAGTTTTAGCTTGCTTATTTTCACTAGATGAAGAGTCTTGCGACTCACTGTCGTCCCAGGTGGCATTTAAAGTCTTTCTTTTTTTCTTAAATTTGTTGGGACATTCATAAGCTATATAACCGAAACCATGACACTCATAGCATTGTATTATTTGATATATTTTCTTATCAGGCTTATGAGAATCGGAAACGGGCTCAGTTTTTCTAAGATTTTGATTAAAATATTTGGGTTTTCCTTTGTGATTTTTGAAGAACTTGTTGAACCTTTTGACAATTGAGGCTAATTCTTCGTGGCTCACATTTTGATCAGATTCATATTCCTCGTCCTTACTAGTTTTAAAGGCAATATTTTTTTTATTTGAGATATTCAAATTTGCTTCATAAGTCTGAAGAGACCCAACCCTGACACTCATAGCATTGTATTATTTGATATAGTTTCAACTCCAATACCATCTACATCCTTGCTTTCCTCACAAGCTGTCACCTTGGCACGAAAGCGTTCCATAAAAGATCTAAGAATTTTCTAGACGATCTTGGACTGGGAAATTGGTTCACCTAAATTGAAGCTCAAATTAACGATGTCACTAAGTCTAGCATAGAATTCATCGAAAGTTTTGTCTTCGGACATCCTAAGCATTTCAAAGGCAGTGGTTAGCCTTTGTAGTTTAGCAATTTTCACAGAGGGGGTACCCTTATGAGTGACCGACCTCTAAAATATCCCAAGCTTCCTTGGCGATTTCACAGCTAGAGATGCACCTAAATTCTTCAGGTGAAACAGCACAAAAGATGGCATTAATAGCTTTCCTATTCCGGCCACTATCCGTTATTTCAGTTGACGCCCATTTATCAAGAGGTTTGGGTCCACCATGCTTTTTTTCTTTAGAGACAAGTTTTTGTGGGTTCCACTCATAAACCATGACATCCAGACGCGATCGTCTAGAGACCTTAAAAAGGCTATGATCCGGCCCTTCTAATATGGGTAATTGCTTCCATCAAAGAAATATAGTCTTCCTTGTGGAATCACCCTCTCTGTTCATATCCATCGGATTTGGTCAACCTATGTGAATTACACTCGGTTGACTAGATCATGATCTAGCGCTCATGAGTGACCCGCTCTGATACCAATTGAAGGTACCAAATCCTCGCCTACCCAATTAACTAAGCTGAATATTTTTAGAAAGGCTGAGGCACATTGAACCTTGTACAATACAATCCAGGCTTAAGAAGAAACAGCTGAGGATCTAATTAAGATTGCAAGATATACTATGACTTAAACCGATTTGATTTACGTTCAGATTAGACTAATATGATTTAAGTTCAGAATTAAAATAAGCTAATTTGAATCAAAATGGAAAGCCAATACTGGTCCAGATTCTCAAGGAGTTATGAATGGAAAGATTATAAGGCTGCGGATTAGGAAAGACACTAATTAATGCCGACTCAATTAATTACACGCCTATTCAAGGCTCAATTAAAAAATGATTTTAATGAGAGCTTAATTAGGCGTATTCAAGAGTTGCCTAAATAGGTTGCTTCCATCAAAGATAGAACATCTTTGATGCTCATATTTGAGCTAAAAGTGGCCGAAAAGTCCCAATAGAGGAAATGGAACAGTATGTGGTTCTTTGTGGTATTGCTTAAGCAAACATAGTTGGACTGATACACATAAAATCATGATATTAGAGATGTCCATGTCTAAGGGGACTTTGTAGTACTTAACTGGGAGGTGCCTCAATCAAGGATAACACAGTGGAACGTCACTTAAGATGTTAAAAGGTTATGAAATGAAGATTGAGAAAAATCTAGAAAAGAGAGGGTTATGATTTAGATGGAAGGCTTGAGGGAGCCTCTGGTGAGATTGGAGGAAATTGTCAAGCTGGGTTTTGTTGTAGGTGTTTGATGTAAGATGTAACCCTTGATTGAGTCATTAAACTATATAAAAAGAATATATAGGCTACCCATATGTTGGCTAAAGCTTTGTTGTACTTATTGTTTAGTACCTTACCTCCTTCCTATAATATGTCTGCTATCTTTATCATTGTATTGATCATTGATCTTATTTTCTACAACTGTTCAGATCAATGATCCTAGCATCCTTGTATGCTATTCTCACTGTTGATGTTCTAGATCTTGTCTTGTAGGTTGATGAAGTAGCTCTGGATGAAGTGCCAAGTGTGATTGACAAATACCATCTTTGTGTCATTAAAAATCGTCGATTTGATTCAGAAATCATCGCTAGAGCAGTTCAGATGAAGCTTATTATGCAATTTGGTGTTGGGCTGGAAGGTCATTCAGGCCTTTAGACTCAGATTTTTTATTGCAATATTTGATTTTTCTTTAGATTTTAGGCCTTTCGCTCTATTTTTTTATATTTCTTTACTGTGGATCTTTGTGTTTACCAAGCATATTTTGTACTACATGGTGTATGTACATTTCCTAGTTATGCTTATTGTAGGTGTCGATGTTGATGCTGCCACATGCCATAACATTAAAGTTGCAAGGATCCCTGGAAATATGACGGGAAACTCTGCATCATGTGCTGAAATGGCAATATATCTGACATTGGGTCTTCTTCGTAAACAAGTAAATTACCTTGAGTTATACAATTCTAGTACTACATTTATTTGAGTAAGCCTTCTTTTATATGTTGTCTCAATACAAAATTTCATACATCCCCATATGGATTGTAGAGGACAATGTTGTCAAACCAAAATCTTATCGCGATATGACAGGGTGTTAGATAGAATGGAATTATATATTGCAATGGAAATAGTAGCATTTATTTTCTGTCAGCAATGTGTTAGGAGAACTTGGTATGACCCTAAAAGGTGGTCAATTTTCTTGCTTTGACAAAAATGGCAGCCAATTTATTTTATTTTTCAACTATCTACATGTGCATAAAAAGGAAGCCCAGGGAAATCTTTATGAACTGGGGAGCTTCAAGACGCTGTTACTTACAAGCCTTAAGAAAGTATAAGCTTAAAGAAAATGACACTTGATTGGACTTTGAGGTTACGAAAGGAACAAAACCTGTGAAGGGATCTTAGAAGTAAGTTATTTTGGCAAGAACAAAAGGAGGAAAATTTTAGTACTGTTTGCAGTATTTTGATCTATTAATGAAGAATTGGAGTCCGTGAAGGCTAAAAGGTTACGATATGAATGGAAGTAATAACCAACACATCCAACATGTAAGCATAGGGTCACGTATAATCAACTGCAAAACATATTAAATAAGACATACTATAGTGGTTATATGTGGATGTGCATAAGTCTTTGCAGTTTATTGCGGATTTCGTACTCTGCACTTTCACACTAGCTAAGTTTCGGAACTTGCGGCGGCTGATTAAGTGGCACCTAGTGGTTATGTGAAGCTTTTCTTTTCTAATATTTTGTATCTTGAACACCTCTCTTTTGGATATTCTTCTTCGTTCTTTTATTTTAACTCAATTCCTATTTCCTTCTGTTCACAGAAAGAAATGGAAATTGTAGTCGCACAGAAAAGATTGGGTGAACCGATTGGAGAAACATTACTTGGGAAAACGGTTTGTTTCTTGCCTTCTTCTTCTTTGATGCTGGTACTTTCTGATGTAGACATGTATCAGTTTAAAGGTTAAGATGTATTGATTCTGCACTATGAAAAGATCACAATGTTGTGAACATTGCAATGGATTATCCATGCCCACTACTACCATAATTTACATGAACCGAAACACAACCAAAGAAGCACAATATGATTGTACACGTGTTCATTTTTTGGTGAACATAAACACGCTCAAAGGAGCGCCATATACATGCATATCTGTTGATTTTTGTTTTTCAGCAATGAAGTTAATACCACTAGCGATGTAAAATTAGAAAAAAAAAGTTCTGATAGCCATGTGTGAAAGTGATTGAGCCTTTTTCCAGTCACTAATTCATGTCAATGTTGAACTCTGGACTTTGAGGATTAATGTTTAATTCTGACAGCCTTGGTCTGCTGACACAAGAGCCTTTGTCGTTGACTTGATTTGAGCATTATATGCATCTAGATGGATAGCTATGACATTAGATCTTTCGAGGATATTTTTTTTTATGCCTTTCTTTAAGTACTTAGATTCTGACATCCTATCATGCACCATGAACTATTGATCACAACATTGACTGGGGAACACTTGTTCTTTTGTTGGTAATCTTGCTAGTAATTATCTAAAGGATACAGATTTTATGCCTTAAAGACCTTCTCATTGCATCAATTTAAAATTCGAATTGGATCTCCAAAACTTAAACTCTTCAAATTTGAGCAGTGAGGTTGGAGAGATCCCAGTAGCAACGTATCAACTTTTATGTTATGGCAAACAAGCCAATTGATAGCTCAGAGTATAATCTACGTGAGGAGATAGAAACAAAAACCTTACACATAATTTGCTTTGCACGAAGTTGTCTCGTCATTTCAATCTGGTCAAGTGGTAAATCTTGACACTGAGGCTGCAGTAAGAGTGATCAAAGGAAAGCGAAAATCCTTCTTATTTGTGAAGTTTCGAGGATTTGTATATGTCAATAGTTTATTTGTGTTTTGGAGCAGTTTTTGTTTCCTTTGTCTGCTTGATTTCATGATTGTATCCATTATGTGTATGAAGACTCCCAGCGTGAGTATGCTGGCAAGTCGAAGATTCTCTTTGCAACAGATGATGTCAGAACATCCTCGAAATTAAAGTGAGAGGACATTGACTGCTTTTTAAAATATCGAAGCGGCCAAAAGGAAATGTGGATAGAGAAGGGCTTTGATGTATTTTTCTGGATAGACACATGCAATAAAGACGGGCGAGAATCAGAAGAGCAGTCATTAAGTTTTTGGTCGAGTGGCAGGTTACAACAGCTAACCATGTAGCTAGTATGATGTTCTAGGCCAAGGTGAAACTCTCTGCACTATTGAATAAGAAATATGATGCAAGTAGACTGAGGACAAAATGAATCCTATGGGATAAAGATGCTGATAATATATAGTATAATTTCCCTACTGTCCATCTGGTTTACTGATTGAACGGCACAGTATCTGAAAGTATATCTTCCCCCATACCCTTGAAATTCACTGAGCGTCTTTTCCATTTTGATAAAGTTAGCATTCAATTGCTTGGCAAATAATAATATGGTAAAGTTCGGACAGTATTTTATGATTTTGATATTTGTGTTTAATAGATTTTGTCAGCATGTAGGTCTTTATTCTGGGATATGGAGCTATTGGTGTTGATCTTGCAAAGAGATTGCAACCTTTTGGTGTGAAAATTCTTGCAACAAAAAGAAGATGGGCTGCAAATGTGTTGAACCTCAATGGTATGATGGTATACATACAATCTTTAATGGGTAGAAGCTACAATTCTAGCTTTTGACCATTTTTATGGATTACTTTCTAGATATGACAAATGTTTCTTCAGTCTCCAATGGTCAAAGTGATGACAATAATGTTCTGGTCAATAAGAAAGGTGGCCCTGAGAAAATATATGAATTTGCTTCAGAGGCTGACATAGTAGTGACCTGCTTGAGCTTAAATGCTCAAACAGTAAGTTCCATCACCTTATGGTTTGCAACAACAGTTTTTTCTTTCTTTTACTTTTGGCTTATGTAATGTTATTTCATCTTTGCACTATTCAGGCTGGGATTGTGGACCAGAAGTTTCTTTCTTCAATGAAAAAGGTTTGGATATTAATCACTAAGTTTCATGACGGCCTCATAGTATATCTTCGTTTTTTATCCTCTCCTATTTGACAAGAATCTTAGTTTAAGCCTTTTTTCATCAGTAGAAAGCATATTAGTTTAGGCGAGGAAAATGATCTAAGAAGAAAGATCATGGTTTTTAGCATATATGTTAAACTTTTCTCTTTCCAATTTCTTCTTCAAATTGCACATAAACCACCATGATTTTTTGTCACCATGATAGTTAGTTATCAGATTATGAACTATGTTTTGGATTTGTACCCGTAGTTGAAAGCAGAGTTAAGGATGCAATTTAAAGGAAAATTAGGATATTTACCACTTGATGAATGTTTCTGTAGCCTTGACAGCTGTTTCTATGAAGGGGGCCTGTGTTAGAAGCTATCATAACTTTAGTTTTATTCTTAGAACTAATTAAGAAAAATTGTAGGCCTCTATCATATGACAAGATTGTGTCATGCTGACCATTGCAAAATTGAACTTTCGCATTAAGGTGTTTTTGTGTGCTTGTCATTCTGACCTGCATGGTTGCTGGTGTTGGGTTGTATGATGGCTGCTAAACCGTCTATTCCACGTGGCTTGATGGATATCATCTGGTTTATTCAGGGGTTTTCAAGGAAATCTTGAACATGAACTTATTTTTTGGCTTTCTTGTATATTTACATTATGATGTTCATCTGCTGATTGACGTTAAGTCTTTTAGAAAATAATTCTCTTGGAAGCATAATTATGTAATTGAAAAACCCATTTTTGGAAGTCCGGGTTACATTTTGGTTATGGTTCTAACCTTTTTTTATGAGAATATCAGATCAAGTGTCATGCATGCTCTCTTCTTTTCTGACAAATATATTTCTAGCCTATTTTTTTGCACATTCTGAAACTCATAACTTCTATGGTTTGAAGTGTAATACTTTTCTACTATAATTTGAGATGAATTAGGATAATTGCCAAGTATTATGAGCATTTTCTTACAGTTCAGGAGAAATGGTGATATATTTTCTCCTTTATTTGTTGCAAGGGATCTCTTCTGGTAAATGTTGCTCGAGGAGGCATCTTAGACTACAAATCTGTCTTTCACCACCTTGAATCAGGTCACTTAGGTGGCTTAGCTATCGATGTTGCTTGGACTGAGCCATTTGATCCCGACGATCCGATACTGAAGTTCCCAAATGTCTTGATCACCCCTCATGTTGCAGGGGTCACAGAGCATTCTTATAGGACAATGGCCAAGGTATTCAAACTTATTCTGTCTAGGAAATTGTTTTAGCTAAACCCAATTTGGAGCTCGAACATATATACCCTTATAATGTCATAAGCATCTTATCACTCCACTGCAAGATACAACTTGGGCAATATTTTCAACTCCGCAAGAAAGAAACCTTTGACGAGGGTATCTGGAACTTTCACACGAGGAGCGATAAGAAAGTCAAATTAACAGGAAGTCATCAGAGTAAATGTTACTCCGAATTCATAGATGTGCAACAAAGAGATGGTTTCTATTTTTAACTTCTCGTTTTGCTAACTCCCCTAGTCAATGTTGCTCTGAATAAATACAAGATAGTCTCTTTAAAGTACAAGCACAGGCATTGTTGAATTTCTTAAAACTTATGTCAAGTACTTTGCTAAGATTCAGAGAATAACAGCGTGATGTTTCGAAGACAAGCATATCCTGTCCAGTGCGTATGAAGCTCTCTAAATTTCGGTATTGGAGCCAATAATATTTGCTTCTAATTGAATGATGCGCTTAAGAATGGCAGTGAAATGCTGAAACTTCATGATAAAGAACAAAATAATGCACTCTTAAATCAGTATACGTTTGTTTCGTCAAGTTTTACCATCATATTCTTGAGCAGTACTCCATTGAATTTCTGAAAAGATTGATATTCATTTCTTTCTGAGAATAATATGATTTATACCGTAAGTAG
Source organism: Narthecium ossifragum (assembly GCA_963920575.1). Lineage (NCBI taxonomy): Eukaryota > Viridiplantae > Streptophyta > Magnoliopsida > Dioscoreales > Nartheciaceae > Narthecium > Narthecium ossifragum. The sequence continues at coordinate 18,049,037 of OY986969.1, forward strand.
AGGAACACAGTATCAGTAAATATGCAATTATTCCTTAATAAGCAAAGCTAGTTTGTTTTCCTACATTCAGAACATTCATTATTGAGTCATCTTTGTTTGTTGGATCCGTGTGCGGTTTATGGCATTTAGACTTGTGAAGTGAAATCTCTAAGTTTAGCTGACTGATTTTCGATAAAACAGAGTTGATCCTTTTTATAAATTCTTTCTTATATCACTCTAAAGCAGTTCATTCTTCTTGGTTACCTTTTGATCTGCTTTCTTTGCCCCTCTGCATGTCACAGGTAGTTGGTGATTCTGCATTACAACTTCATGCCGGAAGCCCATTGACAGGAATAGAGCTTGTCAACTAACTAGTTGACGACCGGACCGAGTCCAGGCCCAGAAAGTTGCGGATGCGTATGATGTTTGTTGGTTCAGTTGTCGAACGGTAGGTAACGTTATTGTCGGACCATGAATCCACCCAGCAAATAAGAACAGTTGTTCCAGAACCACTCGTCATATAACACTGATGGGCTTTAAGTAAATTTGGCATACAATCACTCAACGTTGTTTTTTGGTAACAGTCTTAACCTGGGCGATATGCCGCTTATTTTTTATTGAGCAAATCAACAGCTGTCAAACTATAATGTTCTGATGTTCATCTCCTGCATGTTTGTTTTTAGTTCCTTTCCTAAAGAAAGCATCTAATACCTGTTCAAACAGCAGTAAGTTGTACGGCCATAATCGGTGGCATTGTTGTTTCGAATTTGAAATTATCCACTCAAAATGTTGGATTTGCACAACTTGTTAGACAAATTCCATGTGAAATTAATCTTCAATAAATTTGGAAGCACCTGAACCACCATCATATAATATTAGACAAACCTATCCCATCCCTGAATAAGTGAATTGTTTTTATATATATATAAATATTGCTGAAAGTCATTAATTATGTAAGAAATAAAGATTTGAGGGATATTTATGATACTTGTAAGTTTAAAAGAATAAATAAACGCGTGATTTGAGAGTTTTGAAAGGTTTTTAAGAATACTTTTGTAAACAAAGCTCCTACTGTTATGACCATTAGCTTGTGTTTCAAAGAAAACCCCATGCTTTCTTAAATCTTAAATCTTAAATCTTAAATCTTAAATCTAGAAGACAAAAACCAAGTGGCCTCACGAGTCATGCTGTCACAAAGCCATGTGATCCTTCCATAACGACAACAGGGATCCACAACCGGATCCGCTCTCTTCCCACTTCTGCCCACCTTCTCTTGGCTCTCCACTCCATTTTTTTACCCTCTTTAAACTACTTCCTTAATACATTAATCTATGTTTTGTACTAGAAAAAGGACATATTGCAATTAAGTCCCTCCCTCAGATAGAAATTAGAGCCTCTGAATGGTCTCAAATTTCCAAAAATTTCAGAAATAGTCTACTGCCTCGTGACAACATTGTCGAAAGAACTTTGTGGAAGGAAAGCACAAAAAAAAAAAAAAAATAGTTAATTCATGACATCAATTTAATCTCTCTTATTATTAAAAACCTCATTAATCATGTTTTTAAAGTAAAAATCCTACTATAGTGTATTAGCTGATTTACATTAAAAGACTATAATGTATAGGGCTCTGGATAAAGAGCGGACTAGATTTGAAGTCATGGCCTAATACCCAAAAACAAATTATTCAAATCAGTCCTTTACTTCCCATTCCCACACACGCACTTCTAGTATTAGTAACCTTCTCCGATACCACCACCATACCACCACCACCACCACCACCTTCTCTACTACTTCCACTTCCAGTAGCACTATTCCCAGATCCCAAACAAACCCGACATCAAAAACTAGTCACCACTAACATCCCACTAGCCAAATCTTTAAACTTTGAGGCCTACCCATCTCACCATTTGTACCAATCTCCATTACCATATTGCTGTATATAAGCTTTGCAGCAGAGAGAGAGAGAGAGAGAGAGAGAGAGAGAGTGAGGAAAGATGAATGGGTACTGCAAGATGAGGGAAAAGAGCAGCAACTTTAGATCTAAGTCAAGGTCCATAGACTACTCAGACCTCAGCTTCCCCTCTCCACCACCACCACCACCACCATCCAAGAGTCATGAATCCAGTGGTGAATCTGGTGAGGTAGATGCCAAGGCTGCATCTAAAGCTCAACTGGGCCAGACCGACATCAAGAGCCATGATCAGTTCGCATGGGCTGAGGAGGGTGGTGGTGTGGTGGTGCTGAGGAGGAACAGCTCATCTGCATCACAGAGGTTTAGGGAGAGTAGTGAGAGGAGCTGCGGTGGGCCAGGCAAGCTGCAGGCAGTGGTGAGAAGGGGGTTCTCCATGAGGAAGAGCTCCTCTGTTGCAGAGGGGTACTGGAGGATCCATAACACTGGGGATGGTGATGGAGAGGTGTTGCCGGAGGAGGAGGAGGAGGAGCGCCACCAGAAGAGCTCAGCAAGGAGGAAGAGAGGAGGGGGTGTTATTAAGGCCTGTAAGCGCCTGTTTGGATTCTAAGGCTACTTCCGTTTGATGAACACAAAAATAAGGCCATCTTTTATGGCATTCCTAATTTCTGTAATCTTTCTTTCTTGCTTTCTGAGCTTGCAATTCCTCTTTCTTGTTCAAATGGGTCTTAAAATTTTAAGGAACTTTGATGTCTACTTGAATCTTGAGGAATTATTATGGTTATTTGATGCATAAACCTGTTGAGATGCCTTCAGTCACTGCTACTATCAATGTCAAAAGTAGGCCTTATGGCATCATGGTTCACAATCCACAAGCATAAACAAGTGCGAGTTGCTGAAATGTTTTTATATATTCTAAGGGTTTTTACAGCTTGATACCCTCTAATTTGCCTTATTATAACTATAGTACCCTTTAGTTTCAATAATCTACTTTAATACCCCACCTTTCAAAACCTAGACAGATGCCCAAACGGCGTTAGCCCCCCCTTACAAAAAACTACTCTGCATGGTATGTACACGTGGCTGCACATGGTGAGGAGAGAGAGAGAAAGAGAGAACTAGAGAGAGAGGGGTGGTGTTGCCGGAGGGAGTGCGGAGGCAGCGATGCCTTCTCGTCGGGGAGGCCACTCATGACGCCGGCATCCCGGCCCGTGACACCAGACGACTGGGAGACCGCTGGATGCTGCGGTGCTAGAGCTGATGGCTGCTGCTGTGGTGGATTGGTGGCCTCCTCGTCGCCTTCGAGAGTCTCTCGTAGACGGCGTTTGCGAAGGAGGCCGCCATGAGCACCACAAGCCCTGCCGCCACAGGCCAGCATGTTGCTGGGTGGTTGATGGACACGACGAAACTGGACCGGACTGGGTGGTTGATGGGCAAGCCGGCGCATGAGGTCTAAAAACAGAGGAAAAAGCACTCTGTTTTCACCATTACTGGAAACAGAGCAACCATTAACACTCAAACAAAGCACTCTGTTTTCATATATGTTTTAAGCTTAGTGGATGGAAACCAAGATGAGCTACGACCACACCTCTCTTACCAATGATCTGACAGAGGCCAATGAGCTAACGAAGCATCTGCAAGTGAGCCTCAACCGGCCTTCTGCAAATGAATCATGTCTGCCATTGGCAGTGAAGATAGGGAGCTTGGTTGACAGAGCTCTTTCCATGGCCAAGTCCATGGATTTAGAGAGCTTGCAGACCGACTCCTCCCGCTTAGGCAATGGAAGCCCACGGAACGACAACTCCAGGCGTGCTTTAAAGGATCAAGAAGGCAGGATCCGAGCGGGGCCTGGCGACGAGGCTACCTGGTGATGAAAGGCCGGGCTTGGCGTCGAGATGGTGATTGGAGGTGGAGGTGGGTTTGGGGCTGGTCGGAGATGCCGAGGACGGTGGCATCCAGTAGGCTTGGCCGCGATGTCGAGGTCTGACCGGTGGCGATGTAGAGATCACGCGTCGAGACGGTGATCTTCTGTCTCTTCTCTCTCCTCTCATCTCTCTCTCTCTTTATCAACAGAATACCACTTTCTGAGTATGAAAACCGCTCACGTGCCACGCACGTGGGCGGTTTGGCACGTGAGCGGTTTTGGGTGAAGGAGACTAACGTCATCTGATTGGAGGGTACTTGAGTTATAATAAGGCAAATTAGAGGGTATTAGATTGATATTATTCAAATTAGAGGGTACTATAGTTATAATAAGGAAAATTAGAGGATATCAAACTGTAAAAAAACCCTATATTCTATATTCTACAAGTTGGTGATGCCATTGCAAGTTTGCAGCCATTATTATGTTTATTTGTCATATGAACACAAGAGCTGGAATGACTCCCTAACATAGAACTTTTTTTTTTGGGTGCGAATGAAATAACAACTTGGGTATGGGAGATTTTTTTTCTATATTTATTTGTCTAAGTTTCTAAACATTAGTCTAATTAATACTTCTTTTAAGGTATTTATGGGTGCTGTTGACAAGCCTTGTCACTAGTCCCCTACTTGTGTTATTTTCCCATGCTTGGGAATTGCTGTTTTGGATTGTTCTATGACCTATGATGTTTTCCGAAGACCGAGTTTTCACAAAACTGCTTGAAAACATGCGTACATTTCATATAATCCCTTCCCTCCAGTTAAGAGACTTGATAAATGATAAAAACTCCTTTGGATACACTAGGATAAAGTTTGAAAAATATACAGACATACCCATTATAAGTTGAGATAGTTTTAGTAGTTTCATCTATATATTTACGTTACACTAACATGGGTTTTTTTCTTGAATCGTCGACTCCTATGATTTTTCTAAAGCAATTTTAGGGGGTTTGTTGATATTTAGTATCTTGTTAAGGGGTTTTATGATATTCATCCAACACTTTATTTTTCTGTTCATTGGATTCGGAGCTTTCAGAGGATTAGTCAAATGCTATTATTGAATGGTTGTCCTTTTGGGTCCTAGTATTCAATTAGCTTAGAAAGTTGGGGTGTTGTGCATAGACTTTCTGTTTCCTAGGCTTTTCTTCTTGTTTCCGCTTTCCAGGGAGGCCGCGGGAGGAAAAATTGATTTGATTTGATTTGGTTTGGTTTGAGTTCACACGCGAATCAAGGCCAAACATATGGATCTCGCTGCAATCGCAGATCCACGTGTTGCGATACATCCAGATTGCATGGTTCCAACATTGATTTTTTGGTTTGGTGGAAAGTTTTTTAACCCGGATAAAAAAAAGTTAGCCCAGCTTATCTAGATCAGCTCTAGAGTACGGGGTTCAGCCGTTCAGGGGATGGCATCCCCCAGCCTAGATTTTTTGGTTTGGTGGAAAGTGTTTGGCAAAGGAAGTGTGGGATGGGGTGAGGAGGGATGACATCCCCCGGCCTCTACCGAAGAATGCTGGCGGGTTCTTACAGCATCGAGGCGCTCTGATTTGGACACCCGTAAGACTTGGATTGGATATTGTCTTTGGTGGACGTGGAAGGAACGCAACAACACTGTTTTCGACAACCTGAAGCTTCCTCCATCACGGCTCGCCTAGCTAATTGCAAGGTAAGTTAAAGAATTTTCTCTCTCAGTCTCTCGTCACCGTGTCCCTGCTTCTTCTCCAACCTCTCTCCCTGCGGACACGTTGCCGCTTCTCCGTGTTGATGCATCCGTCCGGGCTAACAATGTCGGTTTGGGAGCTGCTCTCTTTAACAATGAGCACCATCCTATTTTGGACCTAGTGTGGATGCTGCTCCGTCAACTCTGTGGTTGAAACAGAAATCAGAGCGATTGAAGGGGGGATGTGTGCCCTATGGTAGCGAGGAGTTCACTGTGTAGTAGTTGAGTCAGTCTCACTGTTTGCGGTCAGATATATCAGTGGTAGTCTCAAATGGCCGCAGACCCTCTCTGAACCTCTCATTTCAGTGTGGCGTCTAGCTTCCTAGTTTGTAGACATTGTGTTTGTTCATATCCCATGTGAGTTTAACTATGTGGCTGATAGTCTTGCATCTTCGGCCTGGGTGTATCATTTCGGCCGCTCACCTTGAGGATTGTTGTCTGTAACTAGCCCACCGGCTTAACTAATAAATAAATAAAAACTCTAGAGTAGGGGGTTGCATAAGAACTCTGAAGTTAACCTGCTTAAACGAGAGTATAAATTAGATAAACACAAATAGATAATCTATACCATATGATATAATACACTGTCCTTTATAAGATTTATCAACTTATTGCAAAAAAAAACATAAACATGTCTTACCGGGACTACATTTTGCGCTCTCTGTTATTGATTTTCATTAAAAATATATATCACATATGTTAGTCAAAATAATAGTTAATCAATCAGTGGTTGACACGTCAGCTTAATAGCAATGGCCGATGACCTTTCCAATCTAACTGGATGATCATATAAAATAATATGCAGGATGAAGCTCTAAGAGGGGGGTTTATCTTAGGCTTTAAACAATAAAATCAATTAAGGAAATCTTAGTAGGAGGAGTCTAATCAAGTAATATGCTTGCAATGATAAGAGCAGAAAATCTATGTTAAAACAAGGATAAGAGATGAGACATAGAGAGATTGCACCAAATTTATAGTGGTTCGGCAAACCTTGTCTACGTCCACTCTCTCAAGGCACTCCTTGAGGTTCCACTACTTGCAAGACCTCTTACAAGTTATCCACCAAGCTTCCGGATGCTTGGCAACCTATCCACCAAGCTTACGGGAGCTTGACAACCTTACAATCTCTCCAAGCTCTCTCTTGGATATTTCTCTCAAAGTCTACTTCACACTTGAAGTAGTTTTACAAAGGTTTAGCTCACTAATAAGTGATAGAAACTTGCTAGAATATGATTACAATAATCCCTTAGCTCCCTCTAAGTCCCAGCCAAGTTTGCAACAACTTCCCTTTTATAGTTGAACTTCAAAGCCCTCCAAATAGCCTCCCAGCGGCTAGTTTCTGTTCCCGCAACGGCTCTTTAACAGCTCTTTTCTGGGCTCACGGTCGACCGTCTCCGCCAGGCTTTTCTTGAGCCACGATTGATCCACCTATCAACCGTCACGCCTCACGGTCGACCGTCCCATCGACTGTGACATCGTCCGTTAAGCTCTGTTGCGAAAACCGCTTCCCAGGGTCGATGCACCGATCGACCGTCGCTCCTTTGAGCCAAGTCACATAGGCCACGGTCGATCGGTCCATCGACCGTCACATCGACCGTCAGCCTATTTTCCCATGTTTAGCTTCCGCGGTCGATCCTTCCATCAACCGCCATGTCCCACGGTCGATCCATGCATCATCCGTCGCATCGACCGTCAGTACAAAAACACTTTAAATATAATTTTAATGCTTTCCAAATTAAGGGATAATAATATTAAACCAATGTTTTATCATCAAATATATATTGACATCATCAAAACAATATATGGGCTAACAATCTCCCTCTTTTTGATGATGGCAATTTTTTAAATTGTGATGATAAAACCTTGAAAGCTCCCTCTTAATTTGTGCATCCATTTACCTCATAAAATATGTTCTAAAGTGAATTTCATTTAGGCATGCAAGTCATATGTCACTAACAAGATATATCAGGCTTGATTTTAGGTCAAAAGATGTGAAAGTGCAAAATATAACATATGTACCTCTATAGAAACATGAGACATGATATTTGAGCATGAATTATATTCTCATGAAATTACCAGTAAATCCTTTAAACATCAAAAGATTTTAAGTATTTAGAATATAAGGTTTTAAGAACTTTCAAAAACTGATATCACAATATTTCTCTATCTTTGACATTATCAAAAAAATTTGGTAGAGGGGGAAGAAGAATCAAGTTAAAACAACAAAAGCATTTCTTAAGAGAAACAAATAGAAAGTTTTAAAAACATCTCAAAACAATATACCAAATGAAGATATACAATCAAAACGGTCATTTGTAAAAAGTAATCAACTCTTCACACAAAAGACTTTCTGAAACCATTTTTAAACATGAAATTATTTTAAAAAAAATGGAATAAGAAGATTTAATGGAGGAGACATATATCGAAAATTAAGACAAACCCCCATTACCTTTTAAACCAAATTGTTATCCTCCTTTAAATACCTTGTGCCTCTACTTGTCAATTTTATCTTCTTTTACTCCGAATGCAGTTAAACAAAGATTTGCAGTTTCTTTTTCTTCTTCTTCTTCTTCGGAGGTGGAGCTCGAGTCACTTTCTTCCTTGACCTTCTTCTTCTCTTTGAAGATTTCTTGAGCTTTGGACAATCCGACATGTAATGTCCGGGCTTCCTACACTCGTAGCAAGTAATTTTATTTAAGTAAGAAGAGGAGTTTCCTTTTTCACCTTTGGGATTTTTCTTTCCTTGATTCTTGATGATTCGTTGGATTCTTCTTGCGATCTTTTGCATCTCCTCATCATCATCTTCATCGCTTGAGTTGGATGAATCCTTGTATGTTGACTTAAAAGCAATGGTTTTCTTTTTCTTCCTTTCTCCATCATTGCTCCTCTCCATGTTCATCTCATATGTCATGAGAGAACCCACTAGCTCATCAAGGGACAGCTTGGTTAAATCTTTAGCTTCTTCGATTGCTGTCACCTTAGGATCCCATGTGTTAGGTAGGTACCTAAGGATCTTTCTTACCATCTCATCATTAGTATAGCTTTTACCAAGAGAATCAAGAACATTTATGATATTGGTAAAGCGAATAAACATTTCATTTATATTCTCATCATCCTTCATGGAAAATAACTCATAATCATTAACAAGTATGTTAATCTTAGACTCCTTGACACGGCTTGTTCCCTCATAGGTAACTTCAAGTTTTTCTCATATTTCCTTAGCCGTTTTACATGCAGAAATTCTATTAAATTCATCAGGGCTAAGGGCACAAAATAGAAAAATTTTTGCTTTGGCATTTACTTGAAGTTTCCTAAAATCAGCAGGAGTGAATTCATTCTTAGATTTTGGAACTTCTTTTCCGTCAATGATCTTTGAAGGGATAGAATCTTCATCTTCTATTATCAACCATGCATCATAATCCATGGATTGAATGAAGATTTCCATTTTGGTTTTCCAATAGGTGTAATTAAATCCATTAAAGTAGGTTGGCCTATTGGTAGATTGTCCCTCTATGATTTTCATATTGATTTAGGATCCTCTAAGGGCTGTTACACCACAAAATTAGAGACCTAGCTCTGATATCAATTGAAGCTCTAAGAGGAGGGGTTTATCTTAGGCTTTAAACAATAAAATCAATTAAGGAAATCTTAGTAGGAGGAGTCTAATCAAGTAATATGCTTGCAATGATAAGAGCAGAAAATCTATGTTAAAACAAGGATAAAAGATGAGACATAGAGAGATTGCACCAAATTTATAGTAGTTCGGCAAACCTTGTCTACGTCCACTCTCTCAAGGCACTCCTTGAGGTTCCACTACTTGCAAGACCTCTTACAAGTTGTCCACCAAGCTTCCGGGTGCTTGGCAACCTATCCACCAAGCTTACGGGTGCTTGGCAACCTTACAATCTCTCCCTCTCTTGGATATTTCTCTCAAAGTCTACTTCACACTTGAAGTAGTTTTACAAAGGTTTAGCTCACTAATAAGAGATAGAAACTTGCTAGAATATGATTACAATAATCCCTTAGCTCCCTCTAAGTCCCAGCCAAGTTTGCTACAACTTCCCTTTTATAGCTGAGCTTCAAAGCCCTCCAAATAGCCTCCCAACGGCTAGTTTCTGTTCCTGCAACGGCTCTTTAATGGCTCATTTCTGGGCTCACGGTCGACCGTCGCATCGTCCGTGACATCGTCCGTCAGGCTTTCCTTGAGCCACGGTCGATCCACCGATCGACCGTCACGCCTCACGGTCGACCGTCCCATCGACCGTGACATCGTCCGTCAGGCTCTGTTACGAAAACAGTTTCCCAGGGTCAATGCACCGATCGATCGTCGCTCCTTTCAGCCAAGTCACATAGGCCACGGTCGATCGGTCCATCGACCGTCAGCCTATTTTCCCATGTTTAGCTTCCGCGATCGATCCTTCCATCAACCGTCATATCCCACGGTCGATCCATGCATCATCTGTCGCATCGACCGTCAGTACAAAAACACTTTAAAAATGATTTTAATGGTTTCCAAATTAAGGGATAATAATGTTAAATCAATGTTTTATCATCAAATATATATTGACATCATCAAAACAATATATGGGCTAACACAGAAAGCCATAGACCAAATGAGGAAAAGCAAGAGAAACATCGGGCATGGGCGATGATGATCTATACACAAAAGAAGCATCGGCCATGGGCGATGATGATCTGTACACAAAAGAAGCATCAACCGAGAAGAATGTCAAGGCAACTTCACAACGATCATCAACCAAAGTTAGGACCTGGCAACACAAGGAAAGCTCATCGCCCAGGTGCAACCGTCATCGATCAAATCGTGACGTAGACAATTGTGGAAATGTCGGAGAACGTGGGACACGCAGTGAAAATGTGGAAACATCGGAGAACATGGGACACGCGGCTCATTAAGAGTGAATGATGGAAGATAGTGGAGAACGTGCTGAGCGGGAGTTACCATGCAGTTTAACCGCTGAAGTATAAATAGTCTTCTCTTTCACTGTGTAATCTCTCTCACAAATCAAACCCAGAGCTTACGAGCATGATGTCTTTTTCTAATATGTTTCTCATTTTTGTAAATTATTTTATTTAATGAAATGAATACGTTTATTTTAATCTTTCTTCCTTCTCTTCGCATAATGTAGTTTTCATTACTGTTCTTAGATAAATCACGTAGGATTAGATCTTTATGATGCTTTCTTTACCGTTTTCCTTAGAAACTTTCTTTACTGTTTTCTTTAGATTAGTTTAATTTATGAACTTTATTATTCTAATCTAGATTAATTACATTACAGTAGGTTTAACTTATCTTTTCCTTGATTTAGTAATTTAGGATGATCTTTACTTTCTATATTAACTTAACAGTTTTAGATAATTTTCCCGTTTTCAGTAGATTAATTTAAGATTAATTTAGGTTTAATCTTGATAACTAGTCTTTATTACATTATTAAATTAAGTTCAATCCAGGTTTCTATTTCGCTTGACACCTATGTTCGAACAAAGTTCGAAGGAGTTGATTCATAACACAATCTCCTGATTTCTTGAGTATTAGGTAATTTTGACTTTGATTACTTGTCCGGTCAATGATTAAATTTTCACGCTAATATCTTACTCATAATTTTATGTTGCATGAATCTACTGATTCCATTTTCTAACTTTATCTGGTAGGTAATGGTGCTCACTGCTCATAGTAGACCAAAATTTCACGACCTATCCTCTTGTCTTATTATATCTTCTCTTCTGCGTATGAGCTTTTTACAATAGCCAAGATGTTGACCACTATACAATAGCGAAGATGTTCTCACTGCATGTGATGATAGGAACTTCTTGCACAGGTCCTACCAAGAAGAATGCGCTAGTCCTTCAGAAGAGAGACAGCTGGCCTGGATAGTGGAATCACGAGGGAAGGAGATAGATTGCAAGAAGACAAGGTAGAAGAAGAAGAAGATGCAGTTGATAGAAGCAGGGTATTGATTGCAGAGAAGACGAAGTAGAAGAAGAAGATGCATAGATATTCCCCTGTAACTGATTACATCTCTGAATTTAAAAGAATACATTTGCATTCAATTTAGAAACTAAGTTTATTATGGCTGCTTGCTTGTCCTAGCAATCTCCTTGATTACTGCTACCATTCCAGGTGGATGCTGCCATTCTAGGTGGATCTCCTTGATTTCTCTCCAGCTCTCTATCATGATGAGCTGCGCCTTGATTGCCTCCTCTTGCCAGCCGATTCTTCCTCCTTTGGTAGGTGTGAATCACCTCCGGCTGTAGCTTCCAATTTCGCATCCTATCATGTGACCACATAGATAAGGGTACTAAAGTATGCAAATCAGAAGATACCATAGCAAAAGGAAGACAAAAAATCAGAAGATACCATAGCAAAAGGAAGACAAATGGCATGAGATAGGTAGCCACTAACCAGTAGTATAAAAATATGCTTACATATGTTTCTTGGATCACTGAAACTGTCTGATTCTCAAATCCACAATACAAGTGGAGCAGAAAAGATGAGATGCTCGAACTCAAATATACTAGGATCCTGGAATTAGAGACAACAATCCTGAATCACCAGTGTCATCCATTGGCAGAAAATCTAAACATCATACAAGCAGAGGAAAGGATATAAACAGATAAGATACTACAATTTGGAATCTGTTCAGTCACAGAACAAAGGGAAATAGGTTCCTCCAATCAATAGCCTGTTAAAATCCATGACTGCATCTACTTTACTATCAAATCTCATTGGAACTCCAAAACCTGCTTCTCAAGAGCTTTATTCCTTTCATACAACATGCCCAAGCAGATTACAAACAGTAAAAAGAAAGGCAAAATAGAAGATCAGTCAGTAGCATTAAGTACACAACTATCAGCTCCTTCATGCCCCAGTTCTCTTATTCCTTGTAAACAATAGCTGTTCAGATGAACCCGGAAAATTAAATATTTCCTGCTACCATGTAAGATTATTGATATCAATATCACGCTACATCAGCATTGATTTGTTAGGCTAATTTACTTGTGTATCTTTCGCTTCTTTTTGGCACCGGGATTCTTGCAAAATACTTCTGTAACATCAATGCTTTATTGTTTTGCTACAATTACAAAGACCTGCTTATCTTTTACCGGATACCATCTTTTGAGGAAGTGCCCTCCAACCGATATCTCTTCTGAAGAACCCTTCAGGCCAGTCAATATCTTCAACTGCTTCGTAAGCTCTTTCTCGCGCTTCTTCCAAGTCTTTTCCTTTTGCAGTAACCCCAAGCACTCGTCCGTATTATAGTACCCTTCTCATAAGGGATAAGGCCCTGGATATCTTTTACTGGCCATCACAACAACCATGGCTGATCCAGGAGATCAGTTCAGTGATACCCTACCTAGCTCGCCTCAACAAGCTGCAAGCAGTATTTGTGCCAAATCAGACTCCAACCGCATCATCAGAACCTGCATTATAATCCCATGGAAAACGGTGTTTATTCAAACAATTGAACATAAAAATAAGTGAGAAAGGCATGAAATATTTCCACCACTGCACCCAAAAATGCACTAAGGCTATGAAGCCAACACAATGTTACAGCTGGAATGGCAGAAGCTTGAGCTATCAACTATACATACCGATTAAGACACCAACATAGAAGCAATTTACAAATATTCAGACCAACACAGATACGTATGACGATATGAGGTATGGGGAAGACCTGAAAGATGCACAGCCTTGTACATAACAAATCAAGTATAAAAGGAAAAAAGTTACTCAAGTTTAAATCAAGTGTTAGGCTCGTCTGACATATTCAGTTGCCTAAGCAAATATATTTGACAGGACATCAGAACTCAACCTTCATAAACAATCCTCTCTTCGAACTGCAGAATGCAGATTCAATATGATAGGTTCTGGTTATATATCCTATCAGAACTACTAGTAGCTGGAAGAAGTTGTAGGAGAGGAAGAGAAGAAGAGACTAGAGAAGAGAAGATAGAGACTTAAAGATAGGGGAAGATGCTTCATCATTGCTTGCTTCCAAACGTGCCTCTTACAATCTTAAATAAAACTTGGACTTCCTAAACAAGACTCAATCCTAATTCAGAAAGGATTACCTATCCTTCCAAATAAGCAAAGACTATTTCAAAAAGAATCATAAATAACTTCTACCAAAGATGACTGCTCCTATTATACCATTACAAACTTCCTAATGCTACCATTACAGGAACGATTTCCTTCCTTTATTATTGCTTGATTGTTGGTTTCCTAACACAATACGGGTGGAAGATAGAGATCAGTTACTTGCTTGGTATTCTGGATCTCCAAATCGCACATTGTACTCAAATGAGCTTAGGAAAACCTGTTCTTTTCTCAATCATAAGCCTAGCAAACAAGACACCAACAAACCTGCAGCCTTCTGCAGCCATCCCCTTTACTGTCGGATGGATCATTGATTCCATGACCACAGATTGCACCACTTTTTTGTTAACACTGGTGCTGGAGAGTATGCTCCCATTCCACCTGTATTTGGACCAGTATCACCATCACCAACTCTTTTATGGTCTTGTGCAGATTCAAGAGGTAATGCAGTTTCACCATCAACCAAAGCAAAGAAGGAATCTTCTTCTCCCTCAAGGAATTCCTCTATAATAACTCAGGAACCAGCAGATCCAAATGACCCATTCACAAGCATAGAATCTATAGCGTCATATGCCTCTTATACAGTCATGGCAACAATGACTCCTTTCCCAGCAGCCAATCCATCTGCCTTGACAACAATAGGGGCCCCTTGTTCCTTGACATATTGTCTTGCATCAGATGAGTTTGTGAAAGTTTGATACTGCAGAGTAAAAATTACAACAATTTATTGAAGCATAACCATGCGGAATAATAAAAAAACACTATTGATACACAACTGTAAACCTTAGTATCAAAAAAAGCTATTCACATTAATTGACCTATCTTGTTGTTTCATTAATGAAGATATCAATTACAATTAAATAACATATTAGCTGATAACACTAAATTAATTAAGAAAAGTTCGTGTCAACCAACCAACATGGCGACCTGCATTTCAGTATCCAGCTTTAACCTCTCACACCATTGTCTATATGATGCTCGAATCTCTCAAAATTTCCAATCTGAGTATAAATACTTGAATTCACTAACAACAACTATATTACAAAGAGAGCCTAATATTCTCTGTTTGCTTGAGTTCTAGAAAAGACTCGCGCAAGATAATTAAATTAAAAAAGTTAGAAGCTGGTGAAATCAGGTCCTGATTCAAAAAGTGTTCGACAGTTAAAACTGCATTTCAGTATCCAGTTTTAACCTCTCACACCCTTTCTATCGAGAGACCTTAAACATATCAAAGATCCTGTTCCATAGATCATGTGTCAGCCACACAGAGTGGATCAATACAAACCTTTTTTGGATCGATTCACAAACGGCGAGATGTAAAATTGGCTTTGATCTAACGGCTTAAATCACTCTGATTGAGGCTATTTAAGGTTGGGATACAAGTTAGGGTTTAAGTGTGGTGTTTTCTATCGTCTGTGAGATACATGGGCGGCCTAGCGAGAGGTCGTAGGGTTTGAGAGAAAGCAAAGGCATAGAGAGTTCTCTGTAGCTCTCTGTAGAAGGAGAAGATGGGCATTCCCTCGAGTGAATGTATATGAGATGGATGAGAGAGATTTATATGTGAACGTTGAGAGATTTATATGTGAACGTTGAGAGATTTAGTCTTCTAAATCTCCTAGATATTGAAGTTTTCTCTCTTCTCGTGGTTTTTCCTTTACGGTAATTTGCTGGAAGGTTTTCCACGTTAAACTGTTGTCTCCTCCTTGTTCTCTTGCTTTCCATCTTGGTTTCCTCGCCGTCGAATCCTAACAAGAACTGATCCTATTAAAGGAGGTATGTGTGCGTGGTCAAAGTCAGGGTATACCATATAGTGTACATGCAGTACACAGATAAAGACTCATGCATAAATTGCAAGAAAAAATGTGAATTTTTGGTGAAATAAATATAAAAAATTCACCAGGATTTTCAATAAACTTCTAATAGCGGAAAAATACAAAATGATAATAATTATAAAAAATTCACCAGGATTTTCAATAAAATTCTAATAGCAGAAAAATACAAAATGACAACAAAGCAATTTGATACTTCTCTGGGAGGTATTCTTCACAATTAATATACGTACATTCCCAGAGATATATGCATAAGGAATAAGTTGCCTCTAGGCACCTGATATGCCGACAACGAACTGCATGCAGATAAGTGGCACAAGCGAATCCATTAATATTAATGATTATGGCCAAGAAAAAAATAAGTCTAAACTTGTTCCATTTGGAAAATTGGCTTGCTTATTCAAATTATTTTGCTTTCCAGTCATCCATTATCCAGATGACTACAGTGGAAATGAGAGCCTGATCTGAATTGGAATTGCGTCTTTCGATTTCATGTTAGCCCCACATAGGCCAGAAGCATCTAAATCAACTCTACACATTGAGTAACTTCTTTTGTGCTGCTCATGCCAAGAACATCATCATCCATAGATATCAGCATTGCCATATAAGTGTGTCTCAGTCATAGAGTTTCAAAGTTGTATATTGCCATTGTGTTTAAGAAAAGGCCATCATTTGAATAAATTTTATATAGACCTAGAATAATAACAACTTTTCAAGTCAAGAACCATTCAAGTATTAAATTCTAAGAGTCAAAGAAGCACCTAGACCAAATTAGATTTCTCTTTAGATAGTCATAAATAGGCAGCACCTTTCCCCTAGACCTGCAATCACTCTTGATCCATAGAGCACTGTACATGTTGCTCTTGAGATCCTCCTATATAAGCCACACATTTGCTCTAGAAAGATGCATTCATATCCCATCTTTCTAGCTACTTTTACATGGAAGCCAAGCATTTTTATTTTGATATTAACCAAACCTACAGTCCAGAAAACAAATTATAGCAAATCCTAAATTTAACATAAAATGCTCCTAAAGAGAAAACTTTTCTTGTTTGGTTTAACAGTTATAGAACAACTTTGCAAGTAACCATTCATGTTCTTTACCACCAAAACATCCAACATTTCCCATTCATCTAAACCAGATACGGATAAAGACATAGGCAGCTAAATTTTGTTTTGCAATACCTTTCAGATTGATGGCGCAATATAATACAAAGACATCACTTAATTGTTCAGTAAAAGGATGAACTAAATTGCGTTGTACATTCATCATGACAATAAGAAACCGAATGTAATTATTTGATCAAAAACCATATTACAACAAATATTCATAAATCCCATATATGCAAAAAAGTGGAACTTTAATATTCAAAAAAACATGCTACTGAACTACAGCTGTTGCGTAGCTGCTTTCCCCCAAAATCTTTCGTCCCCTGACTGCCCGAGAAGCACAAAGAGCTCCCAGCAATGTACCCAACACAAGCCATCAGACTCTGATACAAGAATTGGAAAAGGAGGGAGCATAGAACAAGTAAGAAAGCATCAAAGACCATTCTCAACTCTTCAAATCATCCTCATACACAAAGCAAAAGATTAAACCATGTCGAACCATGACAAAAACTAGTATATATTAGAATAGCAAAATTGAGAACTCAAAATTGGTACCTCTTATTAAACAGGATGAGCGAAGAAGCACGGAAATGTTCAAGGCGGGAAGGATCAAAAGGATATATTTTTACCATACCAATTACTTACCTAGAAACAAAAAGCAAGAACCAAATCTCAATATGCTAGAAGTTTAGAGAGGAAAATGGAAACAAGTCAAACCTAGCATCATCTTCTACATCAATGACCACTTTTTCCCCATATTTCTATCTCAAATGAACAAAAATCCAAAACCAACAATCTAGAACTAAAATGCCACACTTCTTTTCAGCAATTATATCCAAAACCCCTTGAATTGTATATAAAAAAGAGAACCAGAAACTGAGAAAAAATCAAATGTTAACTTATCCTGATCACTCCAGAGCTACACAAAAAGAACTAAAAACGTTAACAATGAAATATCCAAATAAAACGAATGCATCAATTCTGTGCACTCTATGAAGAAAACAATACTAGGGCTCCAAGAAGGTGCAATGCGTACTTCCAACTTTCGAGCGAAACCAAGAAGGGAAAAACCTCACCTTATGGCGATTTCGAGAGCAGCCCTTTCAATAAAAGGAGAGGTTTTCGAGTTGATAGCCCTGCGAGTGCCATGAATAATTCAAACTTATATATATAGGTCCGTTTGGATTGAGGAGAAGCATATATCAACCCTCTTTATGCAGCCAAATAATTTTTTTCAAATAAGTGTTAGAGTAGAAATCTAACCGTTGACCGGTCAAATAGTCAAGATCAAGATCTACTCAACACTTAAGAATCAAAATATTGCAGTTAAGTTCTACTCCTTCAAACTATGTTCGAACAGAGGTGTCAAGTTGAATGAAAACCTATATTAGACCTAATTTAATCATCTAATTAATAGTTAATTATCTAGATTAACTTAAAATAATCTAAATTAATCTATTGAAAGGATAAATTATCTAATATCAGGAAAATAATTAAGGAAAACAATAAAGATAATCCTAAATAACTAAATCAAGATAAAATACGTTTAAATCTACTTATTAACTTAATTTAACTTACAAAATAAGAACTTTAATATTAAATTAATCTAAAGGAAAGTAGTAAAAGAAATCTCTAAGAAGAACAGTAAAGAAGAAACCATTACTATCTAAACCTAGATTAACTATCTAAGAACAGTAGTAGAAACTACATTATCCAGAAAAGAAGAATTAAACTAAGTACTGGAGAAACGTAATCATCTTATTAAAAGAAATGAACTTACAGAAACGGAAAACATCTTGAAAGAACAAAAAGAAATCCAAGCGCGCAGGCTCTGTGTTTTGTTTGCGAGAGAGGTTACATGGTGAAAGAATAAGACTATTTATACTAGAGTAGTTGATAACTTCTACTGAGCACGTTCTCCGCGATCTTCCGTCTTTCACTCTTGATGTGCCGCGTGTCCTATGTTCTCCGATATTTCCTCGTTTCTCCATTATCATGCTCTGACCAATGACGGTTGCGTCTGGTCGATGAGTTTGTGGCCGATGACGGTTGCGTCTGCTTGGTGAGCTTATCTATGTTATAATGTCATCTTTCTTGATCGTCGTTCTCTTTTTGTCCATATCTTTATCGTCCAAAGTTGATAACTTGTTTTATCTCTAGATCATTATCGTTCTTGGCCGATAACTTTCTCGTGTAAAGATGATCATCGTTCTTAGTCGATGACTTCCTTCTTTTGGTCGATGATCTTTTACCTGGCTTAGAACGTTATCGTTCAATTGCTCTTGAAAGGTTCATCGTCCATATTTATTATACTGACATGGCAATCATTGATTGGTTAGCCATTATTTTGGCTAACATTTTGCCCCCCATGCGGTTATCGAGGAGTTTGAATTTATAACTAGATGATCGCATCTGATGCGATTTGACAGCTTGCTTGATAACCACTAAAGGCTAATCATGATCGTTCTCTAGGAAAACGAATTGTTGCCTCGTTTTCATTCTCTCTCCATATCCCTTGATATTCTGCATTTAATGCGCCGTACTTATCTGACATGCCTAACTTTTTAGCCATACTCCTTTGGCGCGAAAGAACTCTATTGGTTCTTCCTTCTTCAGTTAGGACTTTGGCTTCTCTTTTCTCTCATCATCGTGGCGCTTAGGCTTTTTTCTTCCTCTTGTGATTGCTGAGACGCCAGACTTCTTCTCCTTCCTCTCCGTCAAGGTTTTCTGTTTTCCGCCATGGTTCGTGAACTCAAAGCCGGTGAATTTGTTCATAAGGAAGCATGCAAGGCCTATGCAGAATTCAACGAGGTTCTGAGATCAGATGAAGCAAGAGGAACATATCTGGTCAAGACAGGTGATTCTTCCTCCAGGTTCTTTTCTTTGGGTCCTTGCTTTATTTTCGATCTTTTACCTTCTCTTTCCCCCGATCTCCAAGCTATTGTTCATAGTTTTCCACTTTCTGGTGATCTACCCCTATCCCAAGAACTTAACCTTTCAACTCTTTCTTCTAAGAATCCCATTACACCATGGCCTTTGACCGATGACAAGTTCATCGAGTGGCATAGTAGAATGGTCAATCATCTTGATTCTAAGAAGATATTCTCTTACACCGGTATTTTGGATTTCCTAGACTTGAGCACTAGGGTTCATGCTCAAGAGCCCAATTTACTTCTGTCGTCGTTCCTATTTCGGTCGACAGAGTATAACAACTTTGTTTTTCCTTATGGCACCCTTTCCATTACCCTTTTAGACATTGCTCTTTTGACCGGTCTCTCTCCTATCGGTGATCTTGTATCGGCCAATATGGAGCTTTCTTCTCGGGAAACGGTTTTTGATCATGATAAAAACTATGGTGTTTTTATCAATATCTATTCCTAACTTGAAGAGACCGATGAGCCACCAAATGCTCGAGAACGATTAGCGTTCATTTATTATTGGCTTTAAAAGTTTGTTCTTTGTCTTCCTACTATGAGACCGGTTAGGGGTTACATCGGTCTTGCCCAGGCTATTGCTTTGGAAAGCAAATTTTGTCTCTTTCCACTTTTGTTCTCTCGGCCATATACAGATGCATCTACCTTACTCTTGAGCAATTGAGAGATGGTGGAAGCCTTACTGGTTTTGGCCCTCTTTGGATCGTCCAATTATGGCTTAGAGCTTATTTTCCCGGACTCCACCTACCTCCATCTTCTTCATCGGCTAGCACTCAAGGCCATTTATACCTTTCTTCATCGTTCATGCCTAAATCCCTCCAACATACTTTTGATTATTTCTATACTTTATCCGATTTTTCTTCCTATCGTCCTTTCAACCGTAATTCTCACCCAGCTTGTATTCATCCACTCCTCGATCTATCGGCCAATTTGGACGATGAGGATAAAAGATTGGCCTGGACCTGTTTCTTGGTCGACTGGGACTTACACTTTGGCATGTCGTGGGGTAAGGCCAACAGAAGTCTATGCTCCAAACTTTGTCGCCCGCCAGGTCGATGTGTTTTTCATAGCATCGATAGGGTAGTTATCGTGGAGAAGAGAGACATAGCGCTTTGTAAGCGATTTAAGCTTACACACTTTGAACCAGTGGTCGATGTTGATCCCATCATTGCCGATGTTTGGACCTCGGCCATCAAAGAGCGTCTCTTTTCCCAAGACAAAAATGTTGTCTTCAACAACTTTGTCCCTCCCAAGAAATTGGGACGTAAAAAGGAAGTTCTGGAACATGCTGAGGTGGAGAATCGACCTCTGAAGAAAAAGAGAGTTGTTGCTCCTGCTGAAAAGGGTGAGAAATCGCCCAAAAAGAGACGTGGGAACTCTACTGAAGAGACTTCGTGTGAGGACCTGCCCCTCCATCCCTGTGGTTTGTTGTTTACCCCAAGGGCAATTTGGGAAATTGCGCCTTGGCGGTCGTTTCACACTGGGTGTGCACACACAGACCTTGTTTGGTGTTTTGTGGTTGTTAGAAAGGTTAGGTGGACCCGAGTTCGGAAGTCCTGGGCTTGGGCCTAAATCTCAGCCCAAAGGTTTCCGTTCTGGGCAAGGGAGATCGATCTCCATGGCAGTGAAGATCGATCTCTCTATGCCTAGAGGTGGCCGTTATGGGGAAGGGAGATCGATCTCCATGGCCATGAAGATCGATCTCTCTGTGCCTGGAAGTCGTTGGCGGTGGCGTCGAAGGACGGCCACGGCGATGGCCGTCGCTTCCCCTGTCAGGGGAGGGAAGACTTTCCCTCCCCTCCCCCAGCTTTTCCCTGCCTTCGCCGGCTTTCCCCCGGCCTGACCCCCCCCCCCCTTCCCCTCTTCCTTCCTTTCCCCCGGCTTCTCCTTTCTTCTTCCCCCTCACGAGAGCTCTGTTTCTTCCCCTTGGCCGGCTGAGCTTTTCTTCGCCGTTCTTCCTCCTCTGGCCACCTTTCCTGGAGCTTGAAGGCTCGTTGGGTTCGTGGCAAGGCGAGGAAGATCCTAGGCTAGGCCTTGTGGATCGAAGCTGCGTTGTGGAGGTAGGGTTCTTCTTCTAAGACTCCGGTTGCTTTTGGGTTTTGAGATCCAGATTTGTTTTCCTTAGATCTCCATGTATAGATGTTGGTTTTTGGTTTGGAAGCCATGAGTAGCTTCGTGGCACTGAGATCTACCAGCCCACCTAGTTTGGTGAGGTATGGTGGAGGTTTCCGGCGGTGTTCTTCGCCGTCCGGCCGCCGGAGGACCCGATCATGATCGATCTCATGAGGTGAGATCGATCTTGGTCGGGGTGGCCCAGCCCGCCCGAGCGAGAGCGATCTCCCTGGGAGGGAGATCGATCTCTTGGCGGCTGGCGCCTGTGCGGCTTGCGTCTTACGTCATCCGCGAGATCGATCTTCATATGGGTGGAGATCGATCCCGCGGGGTGACCTGGACTGGTGCTCCTCGCCTCGAGGAAGATCGATCTCGCTGCTATAGGAGATCGATCTCCTTCAGTGCAGGGAGGGTTTTTACTTGTTTAAGTGCTGTTTTGCCCGCGGGGCTTCGCATGCAAGCGGTTTTTACGGTTTTGCCCTCGGGGTTTGTCCTGTTATGGATCATGCATAAATGCTTATCGCTTTGTGGTTGAACCGAGAGAGTCATGCCTCTCGGGGTGTGTAGAATAAATGGGCTGACGGTATGCCCTTACCGCTTTGTGGTGAACCGAGGGAGTCATGACCCTCGGAAGTGTTTAGTATAAATGGGCCGAAGGTGTGCCTTTGCTGTGTTGGTTGTTTACAGCTTTATCATATTTATCCTGCCCTGTTTTCCTGTGCATTAGGCATGCTAGGGTAGGTTGGGTCTGTGTTGACTCTGCTGCTTGGAGTACCGAGTGATGGTAGTCTTAACTTCGGTTGTTTCGCCAAGTGCGGAGATCCCGCTTGGAGAAGGGTGTCCTACTGGTTGCGTCGTCTCCACCCTGTGTCAGGGAATGTCGGAGTTGCCCATCCCTGAGCAGTGGCGTTATCGGAGATACGCACCTAGGACAAGAACCCTTCGGGTTATTGATGGGATTTATGGGATCCTTGGCAAGCCTCGGTACTTGGCATCAGAGTGTGTCCGGTTGCTTTACCCTTGTGTGTGGGAGCTGTAGAGTAGGACCCTGCTGAGCTGTTGCTCATGCCTACCTGGACTGTGTTTGTTGCAGGTGCAGGTGGGCGCTCTTTCCCAGTGTTACCCCCTCGGTCGTCCCATGGCAGCGCGCCAGCTCCTGACTATGTCTGAGGGTCAGGATGGCTTCGTTTGCGTCTTTGAGGAGACCCCTGTGGGTGTTGTTCTTTTGTGGATTGTTGTCCTTGTACTCTTCTTTTATAAAACTGTTGTTCTAGATCCCTGTACTCTATTATATGTTTTTATAATAGATGTTATTGTTTAGCTTGCTTCCGCCCTTTCTCTGCTTGTTGGCAGCTGTTTCCGCCAGCTGTCCTTTAGTCTCAACTGTTTCCGCCAGTTGAGGCTAGTAGTTGTAGGTTTTCCCCCCTCGTGTCCCGGCCCGGTCTGGGTCCTGCGGGTCTGGGCGTGACACTTCGTCTCGCAAGAAGAGAAGGATATCACTTGGTGAATCCAGGATATCTCCATTGGCCGAGAGGCCTTTGGTCGAGGAAGCAGTGGCCGAGGAAGTGATGGCTGAGGAACCTGAACAACAAGCTCGCTCATCTTCTGCAGTGGGAGAGGATGTAGGATCGCCAGACAGCAGGCTTTGCAACCAGTTTGCTTCTGCTTCCAAGTGAGTGTTCTTATTCATTCTCTTTTGTTTTTCCATCTTCACATTTTAAACTCACTTTTCTTTGTTTTTCAGAGAGAGATCAGACTCCTCTACTGCTTCCCACCTCTTATCTCTTTCTGGTTCTCCCTCCAACTTGGTCGAGACGACTACTCCTCAGGAAGTTGAGAAGGATCATCCTGCAGCGACAAGTCAAGCTGTAGAAGTTGATCAGGAGTAAGGACTCTCAAGGGATCCTCTTCTGATTGTAGAGCAAGTACGTTTCAAGAAAAGGATAAAACACTGTGTTCAGAGGAATACCAAAGTAATTGAGTTTATTCTTCTTTCGTACTTTGGTTTATTGTCCTTTTCTCATTTTCATATTTGCAGGTCTCTCGTAAAGAGAAAATCATCATTCGAAGAAGAACAACGGGATGATGTTAACGTCGAAGATCTTTTCGACATTCTTAACTTTACTCCATCCAGACCAGGTTTGTCATTTACTGGTCAAATGTTTGTTTATAGTCCATATAATTTTTTGAGGGACCTTGGTGATATTCAATTATCACCTGAAACAGCTCTTTCTGGTGTATCGATGTGAGGCCCGCTGGGTCTACCGTGGGACAAGATGCCTTCGTCTGGAGGGCGGGGTTGAGTCGGGTAGCCAGGTAAGCAATCCCACAACGCCTGGGTATGGTCCGGGGTTTGATATAAGTATATAGTAAGCCCTTATAAGACACAACGCGTTTTAAAGCCATGATGGCAGTGATCTGTCAGAAAACTCCAACGTTAAGCGTGCTCGGCGTTGGAGCGATGGGTGACCTCCCAGGAAGTTGGGAGGTGTAGCCTGGTTTTCGGCGGTGAGCCAAAAACAGACAATATTGTGTCGAGGCGTGGCGCCGCTGGGCGGATCCTGCTCCGATCGGGAGCCCGTGGGCCGGGGCCTAGTGGAGGGCCGGGGCGTTACAGTATGGTATCAGAGCTGGTTTCCAGCCGGAAATTGTGCCAGCGAGGACGCTGGGCCCCCAAGGTGGGGTGGATTGTGAGGTCTGCTGGATCTACCGTGGGACAAGATGTCTTCGCCTGGAGGGTGGGGTTGAGTCGGGTAGCCGGGTAAGCAATCCCACAACGCCTGGGTATGG
Organism: Narthecium ossifragum; assembly: GCA_963920575.1. Classification (NCBI taxonomy): domain Eukaryota; kingdom Viridiplantae; phylum Streptophyta; class Magnoliopsida; order Dioscoreales; family Nartheciaceae; genus Narthecium; species Narthecium ossifragum. Next base: position 18,073,455 of record OY986969.1, read on the forward strand.
TCTGGGGTTCGATATAAGTATATAGTAAGCCCTTATAAGATACAACACGTTTTAAAGTCATGATGGCAGTGATCCCCCAGATTACTCTAAGGTTAAGCATGTTTGCCATGGAGCGGTCCCGGGATGGGTGACCTACTGGAAAGTTTTCCCAGATTTCTGCGGTGAGCCAAAAACGGACAATATTGTGTCGGGGCGCGGCGCCGCTGGGCGGATCTTGGTCAGACCGGGAACCCGCGGGCCGGGGCCGGGGCCCAGTGGAGGGTCGGGGCGTTACAATTGACCTTACAACCCATGGTCGAGACATCACCTATTCTAGAGCCATCGGCCAGTGGTGTTGAACCCAGCGCTGATGTGCCTCCTAGTTCTTCACCAATTGACATTCCCGTAGCCACACCTGCTCCAATCCCCATTACATTGCCAACGATAATAGGCGAGAGCGCTTTAGTAGCTTTGCCTACTACAGTTACGCCAACATCGATCAACACCTCCCGAGTCGGTCCATCCACCTTGACTTTAGATGAGGTATGAACTAATTCTTAGCTAGTCAAATTTGTAGTTATGATCGATATCGATCATGACTTCTAATCATTTATAAATTTAGGACGATATGGCTGACTTGGTCAACTTCATCCATTCACTTAATGAATCATGGCGAGCTCAACTTTCTGGAAAGAAAACAGCTTATGATCATGCGTCTATCCAAAAAGGTCAACATCATGACATCAGACGGGCTCTGGCCGACTGCATGATCATTTTGGACAAGCCGCCAGAGGAAGAATTTTTAGCATCAGACTATGAGACTCTTGAGAGATTGACAACCGTATTTTTGAAGATCGACCCTGAAGTGTTAGGTCTCTCGGCCCAGGAGGTAGACGCTATCCAAAGTTTAAAGTTGACGATTGAAGTTTGGATGCGGAAAGGAAATATTTAACCAACGAGCTCGTCCTTGTTGGAAAACGCCGAGAGCGGCGAACACTTCTAAAGAATAGGATCGACAATAATATGAATAAGCTGTCGACAAACTTGGATGCCATCGGCGAGAGAGAATCAGATATTTCCAAAGTTGATGCTCAAATCAAAGAGCTAGAAGCTCAAATCCTTCAGCTCAAAACTCAAAGGAATTATCTTGTCAAAGAGAGTAGGCAAATAGGCCAAGAGAGTGGTAAAGATATGGAAGAGTACAATGCACTTGAAGCTGACTCCTCCAAAGATCGCATAATCGAACTCAACGCTGATCTGGTCAAGAACAAGTATCGGCGTAAAGAAGTTAGAGAAAATATCGCTCGTATCTCTCAACATCTCTCCATGAGGAGATAGTTTGTAATCGTTGAATTGTTGGTCGATCCCTTTGTTATGAACAAATATTTTGTTAATTGCTATCGTCCATTTTGTAATGAACAAAATTTTTGTTAATTGCTATCGTCCATTTTGAGGACATCGTTCTTCTATGCTTCTGTTTTACATTGATGGATAATATTTTTTAAGGTATCGACCATTTATCATTGATCGATGTAACCTACCATCAAGAGTCCTTAGTTGATATGACCCATTAGGCAATACTTGATCGACCAACTATGGTCCTTCTCAATTGGGTGACCACTTTTCATACTTGGGATCATTCCAATCTATAGGCAAGATCGTTTTCCACACTAAGTCTCCTTCTTGGATGCCTTTAGATACTACTCTTTTGTTATAGATATCGACCACTTTCAACTTTTGTACTTCAATATTTTCTAAGGCAATAACTCGTTGTTCATCGAGGTCCAAAAGATTGTACATTAATGCCTCTTCATACTCTTCACTAGTTGAGCGATCTTGTTCTAAAACTCTGGGCGATAGAACATTAATCTCAGTAGGTAGAACCGCCTCTTAACCATATACCAATTGGTAAGGCGTAACCTTAGTACTAGACTTCGGTGTAGTTCTATGTGCCCATAATACTCTCAGTAATCCTTCATGTCATTGCCTTGGGTTATCGTCCATCATTTTTCTTATGATTGACTTGATGGTTTTATTGGACGCTTCAGCTTGTCCATTAGATTGGGCATAATATGGTATAGAATTAGCCATGTTAATTTTGTACTTAGCCAAAAAATTCTTGACCTTTTGACTTACAAACATCGTCCCTTGATCGGACACAATTATTGGTGGGATGCCAAACCTATATATGATATTGTCCCAAATAAAATTTATCACCTGATCATTAGACACTGTCTTTAATGGGATAGCCTCTACCCATTTAGTAAAATAGTCTGTCGCTATAATTACAAATTTGTGCAACATGGACGATGGAAAATATATCTTTCCTATAATATCTTTCGCCCCACATCTGAATGGCCAAGGTTATACAATGATCGATAATTCACTTGCCGGTGCTCGCTGTAATGGGCCATGCCTTTGGCACGATTCACATCCTTTTGCATACATGGCACATTCCTCCCCCATACGTGGCCAATAATAGCCACTGCACATTATTAGCCGGTGCATTTTTATGCCAGACTGATGTGCCCCACATACACCATTATGTATCTCGGCCATCATCAATTTAGCTTCATCAGGACTTAAGCATCGCAATAAAATCCCATCTGGGCGACGTTTATATAAAACATCATTTTGTAGAAAGTAATAAATCGCTTTAAGACAGATTTTTCTATCTACCTTGAGCGATGGATTTTGCAAAAAAGCAATGATTGGGGTACGCCAATCTCGTTGGTCATTGATTTGATCTATCTCTAGTGAGCAATGAGATCCCTCAAGGGCAGACTGTATCCTACCATAGCTAAAATCGACAATGCCCCCCAAGTGTTTTAACACTTTATATCCATATGCTATTTGAGCTAGGGTATTTGCTTTATCGTTCTGCAGTCTTGGTATAAAAAGTAGTTCGAAATCATGAAACTGATTCAATAATTGAAGAGCGATTTGGTGAAATGGAATTAGTGTATCGCTCTGGCACTTATAATAGCCAAGAATGTGATTTATCACCAATTGTGAATCACCCTTGATTTGCACATAGGACACCCCTAAATCTAATAATATTTCTAGGCCGATAATTAATGCTTCATATTCAGCCTGATTATTAGTGCATAATTGCTCTAGTGTATATGCAAAGTTATACTGGCGACCAATGGGCGATAGGATTGTAATCCCAAGACCAACGCCACTGATAGTTTTAGAACCATCAAAGTACATTGTCCATGGATGAGCAATATCATGTTGATCTCTCGCTCTAATTCTTTTGGTATATCTACACAAGGATAATCTGCTAAGAAATCGGCCAATACTTGGCCTTTAACAGCCTTTTGAGAGACAAATTTAATGTCAAATTCAGCTAAAGTTAACACCAAATAGCCAATACGTTGATGCAAAATTGGTCGAGAAAATAAGAATTTCATTACATTATATTTAGAAACCAAGTAAACAGTTACAGGCTTTAAATAAGCTCTCAACTTGGTACACATAAAATACAAGGCCAAACATAATTTTTCTATGGCCGAGTACTTTTGTTCATAAGGTAATAACTGTCTACTTAAATAGTAAACTGCTCTCTTGACACCATCTTCTCCATCTTGTGCTAACGGCATGTTTGGTTGGGCATAACCGCCAGGAATGGAATGGTCAAATCCCTGGTCAAATCCCATTCCGTTGTTTGGTTAGACATTAAAGTTGGGAATGGAATGCTCATTCCTGACAAGTTAGGAATAGCCCGGAATCCCTCATTCCATTCCCGACGGAATGGCGGTTAATGACGGTTATTATATAACTTGGTTATTTATATCCTATTCCCTTTCCATTCTCACACTTATTTTTGTGTACCAAACACCTTCAAATATGCATGATTCCTATCTCATTCATTGTGCAAACCAAACATGCCGCATCATCCTCATTCCTAATCCCATTCCCATTCCTAATCTCATTCCCATTCCATTCCCCATTCCTTATGCAAACCAAACATGTCGTAAGAGACCTCCTATCGATCGGTCTGCTGTAATGGGATTGTTGAATCGAAACCTATATTAGACCTAATTTAATAATCTAATTAATAGTTAATTATCTAGATTAACTTAAAAATAATCTAAATTAATCTATTGAAAGGATAAATTATCTAATATCAGGAAATTAATTAAGGAAAACAATAAAGATAATCCTAAATAACTAAATCAAGATAAAATACGTTTAAATCTACGGATTAACTTAATTTAACTTACAAAATAAGAACTTTAATATTAAATTAATCTAAAGGAAAGCAGTAAAAGAAATATCTAAGAAGAACAGTAAAGAAGAAACCATAATTATCTAAACCTAGATTAATTATCTAAGAATAGTAGTAGAAACTACATTATGCAGAAAAGAAGAATTAAACTAAGTACTGGAGAAACGTAATCATCTTATTAAGGGAAATCAACTTACAGAAAGGGAAAACATCTTGAAAGAATCAAAAGAAATCCAGACGCGCAGGCTCTATGTTTTGTTTGCGAGAGTGGTTACGTGGTGAAAGAAGAAGACCATTTATACTAGAGTAGTTGGATAACTTCTACTGAGCACGTTCTCCGTGATCTTCCATCTTTCACTCTTGATGTGTCGCGTGTCCTATGTTCTCCGATATTTCCTCGTTTCTCCATTATCATGCTCTGGCCGATGACGGTTGCGTCTGGTCGATGAGCATGTGGCCGATGACGGTTGCGTCTGCTTGGTGAGCTTGTCTATGTTATAATGTCATCTTTCTTGATCGTCGTTCTCTTCTTATCCATATCTTCATCGTCCAAAGTTGGTAACTTGTTTTATCTCTAGATCATTATCGTTCTTGGCCGATAACTTCCTCATGTAAAGATGATCATCGTTCTTGGTCGATGACTTCCTTCTTTTGGTCGATGATCTTTTACCTGGTTTAGAACATTATCGTTCAATTGCTCTTGAAAGGTTCATCGTCCATATTTATTATACTGACATGACAATCATTGATTGATTAGCCATTATTTTAACTAACAATAAGCAATAACCATCTTGCATAACTTGATCAAACCTTGCATAAGTATCACATGCAAGTACCACTTACGTAAGCATAACCACTTCGTATAACTTGGTCAAACTCGTAAAAGTATCACTTAGGCTAAATTTTCAATTAGTATCCTGTAGTTTGACTGATATTTTTATGTGGTCCTTATATTTCAAAAAGTTGCAATACAGACCCTCAACTTTCATTAGCTCACTTATGTAGTCCTCCACGTCAGCTTCCGTCGAACGCCGTCAACGAGCTAACGGCAAACTAGCACACGTGGCCTTTATTTATCCACGTGGGCATTTTTAAACATTTTTTAATAATAAAATTGCCTTGTCAGCATCCCTTCTCCCTCTTCTCTCTCTCTCTCTCTCTTCTCCCTCTTCTCCCTCTCTCTTCTCCCTTTCTCTCTACCGACCAGCTCTCTCTTCTCCCTCTCTCTTCTCCCTTTCTCTCTACCGACCACCTCTCTCTTCTCCCTCTTCTCCCTCTCTCTTCTCCCTTTCTCTCTACCGAGCAGCTCGCCGTCGATGCCCAGCCCCGACATCGCCGTCCCCGATCTCGCCGTCACCGTCCCCGACATCGCCGTCCACTGAAGCCCCAGGCGCTACTCTTCTCTCTTCTCTCAAAATAAGAAAGGGTTTTTAGAGAGAGAGACCTAGAGAGGGAAAGTTAGAGAGGGAAAGCTAGAGAGGGAGGGATGGACGGGGAGAGGGAGCCGTCGACGCCGCTTTGGGCCCGGAGTACCCCAAGGAGAGCGGCTGCTAGTAACCCCGGCGGCGGATTCCGGCCATTGGTATTGGTGGTCCTTGTCGTCGTCCACCCGGGGAGTCCGGACGAGCCTAGTTCGGAACGGCTGGGATGCGCTCAACTTGGTTTTAATTCTATTCGCCATCTTGTGCGGCGTCTTTGGCCGCAACAACGCCGCGGAGCAGCCGGTGGCCAAGCAGCTGGCCCGGGTGGACTCCGGGGAGTGGTTGGGTCAGTCGAGCCGGGAGCTGGAGCGGGCTCCAGTGTTAGATCGGGTGATGGATGATGTTAGATCTGGTGATGGATGAGGAGGAGAGGATGGCGGGGTTGCGGCGGATGAGGAGCAGCAGCTCGTACCCGGATCTGAGAATGTGGGAGCCGCCGCCTCACTCGAGATCAGAAGGAGGAGATCAAGACGATTCCGGTGGAGACCTTCGAGCGCCTATTCCGGTTCGGCCCGGAGCACCGGCTCAAGAGCCGCATCGCCGCTGTTGATCGGGACGGCGACGGCGAGATCGGGGACGTCGATGTCGGGGATGGCGACGGCGAGATCGGGGACGACGATGTTGGGGCTGGGCATCGACGGCGAGCTGCTCGGAAGAGAGAAAGGGAGAAGAGGGAGAAGAGAGAGAGAGAAGAGGGAGAAGGGATGCTGACAAGGCAATTTTATTATTAAAAAATGTTAAAAAATGGCCACGTGGATAAATAAAGGCCACGTGTGCTAGTTTGCCGTTAGCTCGTTGACGGCGTTCGACGGAAGCTGACGTGGAGGACTACATAAGTGAGCTAATGAAAGTTGAGGATATGTATTGCAACTTTTTGAAATATAAGGACCACATAAAAATATCGGTCAAACTACAGGGTACTAATTGAAAATTTAGCCAATCACTTATGTACATCGCGCCCATCCATCGACCAACGGTACATCGCGGCCATCCATCTACCAACGGTACATCGCGGCCATCACCGACCCTCTCAGCCCCCTCCAATGGTGCTCCCCCAGTCCGAGAGTTTGGCCGCACCAAGCAGCGATGTCTCCGCCGTCTACTCCGCTCGATTGGACGACTATCCAATGAGGTATCTAGAACTTTGAGATTATGTTTCTGAAATTTTTTAGGGCATTTACATGGAAGAGGTTGTCCATAGTGAGAGAGAGAGAGGATGGGAGGGGAAAGCTTGCCATTATCCCAAAGGGCCTTTACGAAATAATGGGAGAAGTGTCATTAGATCACATAGTTTATAGTGTTGTTGCAGCTTTTTATAGATAGGATTGGGCCTCTCTTCCCCAACTGCATGTAGTAATACATACGAAAACACCAGCTGAGATAATCTATAGATTCACCAGAGAGAACACCCAATCGTGGGTTCTTCTGCCAGCATCTCTCACTAATCACAAGAAACTTTAGACTCTGTCCGGGTGGGTTTTGGTTGGTTGCAGGATTGTTGCTATGATGTAAATGATATTGGTGGTCTACTTGTGGTTTCATGTTAAGAGTAGTGATGGTTATTAGCATACGATCAATGTGAATTTCATGTGCTAACTTGGTGGTTTTTTTGTCTTTGAAGGTGCATTTTTCTCCCTGAATTCTGGATATTTCAAGTAGATAGATGCAATTGAATATAATACTATGTCATATGTTGTGTTTGATATAAGTTTCAGAAATCAGGCTTGTTACTGAACTGATAGCTCTATTACAACTAGAGGAAGCATAGCATCGGCTAGGTTTTGGTTGGGTCCTATGACCTTTTCTTGCCAAATACAAGCTCTCCAGTGATGGCTGTCTATAGCACTCTTATTTATTTAATTTTTGGATAAATTCATGATCCTGGTGGGGCGAGTATATGAATGTTTTTGATGGATTGTTAGCTTTCTCTTTGTTTTTCGTGGAGATTGGTTCCTCTTTGGTATACCAAAGGTTTTTTATGGAAGCAATAAGATCTTCAACTTTGACATGATTTAGGAATACTACTTGTTCTCTGATCTTACATGTTGAAGCAATTATATATGCTACTTGTTCTCTTGTTCTATATATATATATATATATATTTGTGTCTTATATGTGGCCATTTTGTTTTGCAGTGGCATTGGCACCAATTATAACTATGTGTAGAAAGTCAGGTACTGTTACTGAATTTTGTTCTTGGTAATTTGGCAAAATGGTGCTAATTTTCCAGAACGGGATATGGTCTCCACCCTTTTTCTTGCTAGCAGGTTTTGTACCATATGCCAAAGGCAACCATGTCTTACTAGGATGACAAAGCAGGCAGCTACGTCTTTGACATTGATGATCTTCCTTTCCTTGTAAGTTTCATAACCTTCTATTAGGTGTTGCTTTTCCTCAATGCATACAGACATTTTGTTTCTATCTTATACTAGTTCTATCATTCTACTAAGCATTTAGATGTATGAGTGGTGGAGCATCTTGAAAAAGAGCATCAAATTTTAATCAGTTTTAAAGAGCCTATCAACTGGTACAGGACTGACTCAAATAATCCTCCATATATGCATATTTATCATCCTTTCAATCAAATGTTTAGAATTCTTTTCTAAAGCATGTAAACATAGTTCTAATGCATGAAGGGTGGAGAAATTGATGTGTGTTTCTTTTGTTTCTGCAGAAAACTGGGTGTGTGGTGAAGCCTTCATCGGATGAAGCAACCTTGCTCGAGAACGTCAGTTACGCTTACTCTCAGGTGAACTGCAGTATATTGCAGAAAGGAAACCCTTGTTCCTACCCAGATAACCTCATGTCCGATGCTTCCATAGCCATGAAACCTATACTACCAATCCAAGAGCAAGAACTACTGGAATTGCTTTTTCAAGAACTCTGAACTTGTCTTAGTAAGATTGGAACAAAAGAATTGAAAAAAGCATTTCATGTTCTTCGCATTTAGATGCATCTTTTGTTACTGAGAAGTTTCTCAGTTTTTAGTCTTACAACAGTTTCCACATAGGCCATGAGAACTAAAATCTAAGCCAATGTAGTTAGGCTTTAATGTTGCTGTTGTTTCATGGAGTGAAGTGTGATGAAAAATATTTGGATTTCAAAGTGTTAGCTTCCTTTTCGGTTTTCTTTTGCATGGTTGTTCACTTTCTTCTCTTTATCTTACTTTATAACTTGATAACAGATTAGAAGTTTGATATATGAAGGCTCATACCTTTGGATGCAAACTAGAGATTACATGCAAACTTTTGCCGCTCTTATATGAACTTTAGATGGGCCACAAAATGCACACATCTCAACAATAGCAATGGGATAATGTGATGCTAGGGAAAGAGAACAACTATAGGAGGCCAATTTTCTGAACGATGATCTGCAGGCAGCCATGCATACCATATTAACATGAAGAATAGAGAAAAATCATAATTTTTCGCATTAATTAGAGGCATGAGATACAAAGAATCGGTAAGTTTCATTAGTTTAGCAAAACAACCAAAACACAACAAAATGACACTTTTTCGTATTAATTAAATAATGAAGTTGTTAAGGATGATATATTTTCGCTTATTAATCAAGTTTGGTAATTAAGAGACCATTACAACATTATTCACATGAAGAATTGGTAAGCAAAAGCATTAAATAAAAAGAAGGATTATATTTTCACTTATTTATCAAGTTTGGTAATTAACAGACCATTACAACACTATTGGCATGAAGAATTGGTAAGCAAAAGCATGAAATAAAAAGAAGGATAGTTTTGGTATTTGAGATCCGAAAGCAGTTATCCATGGGATTTATCCCATAAGTTATGTATTATAACCAACCAAACACCTTTTACTTATGCACGTATGCTATGCAAACTTATCATTGCATAAAAGTTATGTCACATACTATTCTCAATCCAAATAGGCCCATAAGAAACAAATGAAATAGTAAAACTGATGCCCCAATCCTTTCTTATCCTCCACGCCGATGTTCAAATTCAAAGAGTCCAGATCCCGATATTAAAAAAACGATTCTAAATACACCAACACTCTTTTGCTAGGAACACCCACTAAAATCTTTTCAATTAGTGTCAAACATATCCAGCATAGATTTGACTAAATGCTTAAATACACTTTTAGTACTAGAAAATTCGAGTTGGGATAGTTTGGTACCTAAAATTTTTTTTACCCGTTTTAGTACCCAGAGTTAAAATTGACACCTTTTATGGTACCTCCGCTCGACAACATTATAAAAAGATAACGGTAAACCCGTCACGTGATCGGCTTTGACGTTGTTCCCCCGCACTGACGCAGTTTTGGACACCTCCTACTCTTATTTAAACCCCTTGATCTTTTATTTAAATATTTGAGAGCTTTTTTCTTTGGGTCATGTCGTCCCGGTAACTGCTGCCGCCGACGGAGACGCCAGTCCCGCCGGAGGGTGCGCCGGAGGTGTCAGGGATCAAAGCTATTCATGGTGTCCACAGAGTCGTGATCCACATAATGATGGCGCTTGGGGCCAGGATCTTAATCGCGGTGGCTCTTACGGCGCTGGTCGTGCTGCTTTGCCACCGGCTGAATCACGCCCGCACGGCGCTGGCAGCGGCGAATGGGAAGCTGTCGTCGGCGAGTTCGCCTGCCCTTCGTTGGTTTAGCTTTGGCGAGTTCCGTCAAGCCATGATGTCGTTTTCTCCCATCCAGCGGCTCGGTAAGGGTGGGTTTGGCCCTGTGTACCGTGGAGTGCTCCCCTCCAGCCAGGAGGTCGTCGTGAAGCTTATGGACTCGAGGTCACCCCAGGGTGAGCGGGAGTTCCAAAACGAGCTCTCTCTTGTCACTGTTATCTTCCTCCGTCGCCCTGCATCCCTCGGCTTGGCCCTCCTCTCTCTCCTCTCCCTCCACCTCTCGCCTCTCCTCCAGTCCCTCGGCCTTTACCTGAAGACCCTCGTCCCCTCGTCTTTGTGGCGTTTCTCCTCCTTTGCGGTGTCTCGGGGTTCCTCTCGGCAGTTTCGGTGTGCGGCGGCGGCGGCGAGTTGTTGGACTGGGGACGATTTGCGGAGATGGGGTGTAGAGGGGTGGTGTTTGACCGGTCACGTGATGCGCACGTGACCAGTTTTCCATCAACCTCTCTGACGGAGTTGGTCCGCTGAATCATAATCGTTTGTTATTGGAACCCTGGGTACTAAAACGGGGAAAAAAATGTCAAGGTACTAAACTGTCTCAACTTGAATTTTCTAGGTACTAAAAGTGTTTTTAAGCCTTGACTAAATTACCCCTCTTATAAGTGACGAGAAGTCCAAACCCTGGTTCACCATCGTCTTCTACGCCTAAACCTCCACCATCATCTTCTACATCTTATTCCATAAAACCCATCTCCACCAACACCTACTTCCTCTCTACCTTCTATACCACATTTATTTGCCCGTTGGAAGGTTGAGGGCTAAAACGGACCGAAGATGAAGAAGGCGATGCCGGATGTAGACGTATATGACAATGATCAAAATGCGGTTGGTCTCTCTGAGGAAAACAATGACGCCGGTGAAGAAGACAACCCGAAAAAGGTACCAACCCCTTGCTTCTATGGGTTCTGTAATGTTTGTATATAACCAAACTGAGCATTAACACTCGCCCCGATTTCCTTAAACCGAGCTTAATGACTCAAGCCCGGTCTAAAGCAACCGAGCATATTGGATATGTTCGGTTGCCTTCAACCGAAAATACCCGATATGAACGGCTGAAAGTAACTGAACATACCAAATATGAACGGCTGCTATAAGTCAAATTTATGTATATTCTGCGGTAGTTTTTAACCAAACATTATCTATTTGTTCGGTTTTTATAGGTCAATCATATTGATTATGTCTGGTTCTTAGAAACCGACCATTTACTTCATATTCATTTTGGTTTCACCGAACAAATACCAGGGTCCTTTCTTTAATTAAATCCTCACTATTATTTGTTGTTAAAGTTTCAGGCATGTGCATCTACTATAGATAGTAGTGTTGGGAATGTCATTATCAAGGACTTTTCGGCACAATTTACGACTAATACGGGTGTATATTAAAACTGATCCATTATATTTTTAGTTTTAAATTACATGGAGTTTTCGGCACTTATGACTAGTACGGTGTGTATATTAGAATTGATCCATTATCTTTCACACCGCCTACACCACCACCTCTTAACCTTCTATACGACATTTATTTGCTCGTTGGAAGGTCGAAGGCAAAAACGGACCAAAGATGAAGAAGGTGATGTCGGATGTAGACGTATTTGATGATAATCAAAATGCGGTTGGTCCCTCTAATGAAGACAACGACGTCAGTCAAGAAGACAACCCGTAGAAGGTACCAGCCCCTTCTGTGGGTTCTATGGTGTTCGTATATAACTAGACCGAGTATTAACACTCGCCCCAGTTTCCTTAGACCGAGCATAATGACTTGGTTCGGTCTAAGGCAACCGAGCATATTGGATATGTTCGGTTGCTTTCAACCAAAACTCGACTCAGTCTAAGGCAACTGAGCATATTGGATATGTTTGGTTGCTTTCAACCAAACATACATGATATGAACGGTTGAAAGCAACCAAACATACCTGATATGAACGGTTGAAAGCAGCCTAACATACCCAATATGAACGGTTGCTATAAGCCGAATTTATATATATTGTGCGGTAGTTTTTAATCAAACGTTATCTATTTGTTCGGTTTTTATAGTTTGATCATATTGATTATTTTTGGTTTTTAGAAACTAACCATTTACTTCATGTTCGTTTTGGTTTCACCGAACAAATACTAGGGTCCTTTTTTTAATTAAATTCTCACTATTATTTTTTATTAAAGTTTTAGATATATGCTTCTACTACAGATAGTGGTGTTGGGAATGCCATTATCATGAACTTTTCAGCACAATATACTACTAGTGCGGTGTGTATATTAGAATTGATCCATTATGTTTTTAGTTTTAAATTACATGCATGTTGATCACCGTGGTATTTTTCCTACTCTTGAATCTTTTATAATCGAAGTAGTCTTATCCAGTGGGCACAAGAAGCGGGTCGGCATAATGGGCTTGTAGTTGTCATAAAACATTCAAATGCTGGGGCATGTGGGCGAAAGCCAAGACCCACATTGGCATGTGAAAGAAGTGGTGAGTACAGGAGCTCGACAAAGTATAGAGAGAAGAAAGGGACTGATAATAGCAAGTCGAAGCCCCGTAAGAGGAAGAGGCCTGATAGTGGCACGAAGGAACGAGAGAGAGAGGTTAGGGCATCATGGTAGAGGTGGTGGGTTCTGTTTGAATCTGCCGAATCTGACCCATTTTTCCATGTTTTTAACACCCCATTCAAAACATGGTAATTGAACATGGTATATTTGTTCGGTCACTCTTAATTGAACATGGAATAGTTGTTCAGTCACATACAACCGAATACGATATATATGTTCAGTCACTCTTGACCGAATATAAAATAATTGTTCAGTCATATGCAACCAAATATGGTATAATTGTTCAGTCAAATGGAGTAATTGTTCAGTCGAATGAAACCGAATATAGAATAATTGTTCAGTCAAATATAACCGAACAAATGGGATATGGATGGTAGAACTCGAAATAAACTAACCGTACAGAAAAGAACGAAGCGAATTTAACCCGCCGAAAGCCACACAAATCGGTCATCTTCTTCTTCTTTCTTTCTCATCTTCGAGACACAGACAACTGGTCCTAAGGTTCTGCTGGTAAGGGGGGATGAAAACTACGACTGGGACAACGGATTCCCTTCCTGGCGGTAGGGACGATCGAATCCGCGAACTCTATGGGCGATGAGGTTTGGCTATGACGGCTCCGACTCTTAGGCTCTGTTTGGATGTAGTATAAGTGGGACCTATTCATGAATAAGTCCCTACTTATACCAAAAATGGAGCCAAACGCTCCAGAATAACTTTCGATAGAAAATCCAGATAAATCCGCTCAAACATCGGATATCCGGATTCCTATGCCTCTTATTTATCATGAACAGTTGCAATTAAAGAAGCACAAAGGGAAGAAGCATGATGTTGTTGAAACTCAAAGTACAGGCAATAGAACAAAAGAGCGACATATATAGGCCCAACACTCTAGTAATGAACAATGTATCCATCAAGCTTTACAGAAGAAAGCAAAAATGTGGCCAATTAAAGCACTAATTTCCATATCAGTTGCTTGCCACTGTTCTCTTTCTCTCTCTTTTGGTTTCCTGGCCCTTTTAAAACCTTGTAGTTACTTAATTAAGCAGACTCCTCTTATACAATTTATACTAAACAATAAAGCATCAATCTCCATATATCTCTTTGGAGGATATGTTATGCAATAGTTTGCATTCTTAAAATTCTCTCAACTATCTTTCCAATTATTATAGGATAAAGTTATATGACCACGTGGCATGTGTAATGCACATGTCCTCTAATTGGTAGTGAGATACCGATTGGTTGATCTAGTCCATCGTAGAACAATACTGATGAACTAGATCAACCAATCGGCATCTCACTATCGATTCGATCATTGATACATTTAATCGGTAGTGAGATACCGATTCGATTTGTTGATCTAGTCCATCGATAGAACACTACCGATGGACTAGATAAACCAATCAGTATCTCACTATAGATTTGAGGGCATGTGTGATGTACATGTTCTAGTCCATGTACACAAATCACAACTCATTATTATATTCTCTACGGCTATCTTTCCAATTATTATCTGATACATGTGCATACTTGTGTACCGATGTAATGTCAGTACAACATCTCCTAGTTTGTGCACCAAATACTTGCTTTGTATTCTTTGCATGTGCATGTTCACATTCCTGACCTCATCTTTGTTTCTTTGTGTACTCATTTTTCAATCAGCTTGATGGTGCTTATTGTTCAGTTGAGTTCTGAATTTAGACGGTTGACAACTTGAGCAACATGTTTGATCATACACGTTATGTAGCCATCTTAGAAAGCGAGATTCAGAGTTGCGCAGATCATCAAGAACCTAGCATGAAAATTGAGTAGATGTGAAGAACACATACCTAGGACGTCATGGCTAACTCGCCACTCGCCAGACTGTTGTCACTTCTATCCTTCACTATCTACAGTAGTACTTAAACCTGCCCTTGAGACGATCCCGATCACAACCCTCCCATTGAACATAACTCATAACTCGTGAAGCCATAGTCGGTGGACAACACAAAGACAAGCCCCATGAGGATCAAGAAACACTGGATCATGAAGATGCAAGATTCTGGACATCACCAAGTTTTGAAGAACACGGATCCTCATCTTCACTTGGAATTAAACCATCTCTAACCCTTGATTGAGATAAACAGGAGATTTAAGACATTACATGAAACCCGTATAAGTCATCCCCTTTCTAAGAAACCGCATCGAGAGTGGGGTCGTGGTCACATGTAGCCGTTAGAGGAAAGATGACATGGCTCCCACCTCCACCGTTTGATAGAATTGGGGAAACAACTCTCACGACCATATGATATAAAACAAAGGCTAAATTACGCTTTTGGTACCTATAAAATTTTGGATATACCACTTCAGTACCTTTAGTTTTATAATTACGTTTTTGGTACGTATACTATTAAAACCGCTTCGTTTTGGTCCGACCGTCTAACAGGGTCATTTTTTGAAGCGGCAAACTGGTCACGTGCCTTGCACGTGACTAGCTTTGCTACCTCAAAACCTGCCATGCACAACCTCCACGTCCAACAAGTCCCTTATTGCCGCCCTTATCCCCGCCATGTAGAACCTCCACGTCGCCGTCTCGACCGTCGCCCTCCGCAACTGAAGCAAGATCTTCCGACCAAACCTCGGTGTGCTGGCCATACGTCAACACCATGTTGAAGTAAGCTTCTTCTCTTTGCTCACACTCTGCTTCTGATTTTAGTAAGGTATCTATAGATTCTATATGATGGGTACACGCCATTGATGATGGGAACCAAGTGATACTTGTTGCTGATAATTTTGTAGGCTATGGAAGCTGCAAGTATACCCATTGAGATTGCCATGGATGATCACTTGGATAGAAAAGAACCGAAGATGGAGATTGCCATTTGTCTAGCATTTTGTAGTTTTTTATGTTATATAATCCATGTATAAAGACCCAGTATTCATGGATTTATTAATGTTTATAAGGTGTGAAATATCGTTGTTGTGTCTGGGTAAACTTTTGAGAGAGGGAGAGAGAGAGTTCATGGAAGAGAGAGAGAAGAGATCCAACAGGGGAGGGGGAGACAGGGAGGAGAGAGGAGAGATGAAGAGACAGGGAGGAGAGAGGAGAGATGAAGAGACAGGGAGGAGAGAGGAGAGATGAAGAGACAGGGGAGGGAGGGAGGGGGAGAGCTCACGGAAGATTGAGGGAGGAGAGAGAGGAGAGAGATCAGAGATGGAGTTGGTGATGAGCACGGAAGAGGGAGGGAGGGAGAGAGAGAGCACGGAAGAGAGAGGGAGGAGAGAGAGAAGTGAGATTAGAAATGGAGAAGATGAGGTGGCAAAACCAATCAGTCAAAATTGATTGAAAAGCAGTCAAAATTGACTGAAAACCGCTCACGTGATATCACGTGAGCGGATTGCCATCAAGTCTGGATAACTGTGTCTAACGGTAGGTACTAAATATATTATATATATTTAATATAGGTATCAAAAACGTAATTATCAAACTAGAGGTACTGACTCGCCTTGAAATGCGTCGTTAATTATCTCAAAGGCGGACAAAACAAAATACCGAACAATTACTTAACTACAACGTAGGTAGTAGGAGTACGGGTCGAGTCTACAGGGAATTTGATGGTTGAATTACAAAGATGATCTCTACAAGAGTTGTATAAAATTTGAATGGTTTTGATTAACTAGTTAACTAAAGTATTTTAAAAACAAGTAAAGAAGGTGGTTTATTAGGATAAAGGTCCTAGGGGATTTTGATCTGAATTAGGGTCTAAGGATGTTCTCTATAAATCAAGATGCATGACTTCTAAATGAGTTGGTCAAAATAAGAGATCGACGAGCATAGGATTAGTATCGCTCGTCGCTAATGAGATGTCGGGTTAGGATCAACTCATCGCATTTAGCACAAGGGTAGGATCCATGATCAAGGCTTTAATTCGATCATGGCTCAACAATGGCCGGCTAGGGTCCTATTGTTGGCAACAATGGCCGGCTTAGGGTCCTATTGTTAATTAGAGATTTAGGCTTTGCATGAATAAGAATGGTAGATAGGGTAGAATGAGGCTTGGATGGTTCTAGCACCCAAGTAGTGGATAGGATAGCTATGGCTTGGGTGGTTCTAGCACCTCAAGATCATAGCTTGCCTTGAGTGGTTCTAGCACCTCAAGATCCTATCCCTAGATCAAGGAGAATTGGCCATGGTTCTAGCATGGACCTCTCTTTGAAACATTACATCAAACACCTATCAAACATCTATTTCACAAGTAATTACATATAAGAATTTATCATGAAACCATTCGATTATTTAATTCCTCAATGAATTATGATTCAAACCCTAGAATTAGGCATGATTCTAATATGACCTCTTCTTTGGGGAATTGAATCAAAGACTAAACAAGCATGTAATCTCTCTACATACACTTGTAAGAAATAAAGCATTCATTGAAGAAAACTAAGAATTACATGTGAATTCATACAAAATCCATCATCACAAGAGTCATTACATGAAGAATTATAAAGAAATCAAAGATCTAACCCTAAGACATCACAAAATTCCCAAGGAAGAGGGATTTAGCTACTCATCTTAGGTAGGATCTCCATGAAAGAGGAGGCTTTACCCATCTTCTCCATCAAAATCCAACCCTTGAAGCACTCAATCTCTCTCTCACACTAAGGGGGAAGAAGGCTGGAGAAAGGAGGGAACAAGAGTGGAGAAAAGATATATCAAATTAGAGCCAAAACCCCTATTTATAGACCCCAAGTATCCTCGGATTAGATCCGAGCCGTCCATTTTTAACCGTCAGCGATATTGGATCGATCCGAAGTAGGCTTGGATCGATCCAAGATGAGCAAAAGATCATAACTTTCTGGGAAGGAAATATGGATCGATCCCATTTAAATGTGGATCGATCCAATTTGTACCCAAGAATAAGTGCTCTTGGGAAAAGAAATATGGATCTATCCCATTACGGTTTGGATCGATCCATTTTGTACCGAGCTCTCTAGGAAAAGATATTGGGATCGATCCATTAAGAATCCGAATCGATCCAACATTGGATAAAAAATATGGCTTTCTGGAAAAGGATCGGGATCGATCCGAATTACTTTGGGATCGATCCAAAATGTCCTTCGATCGATCCAAATTGTCCGGATCGATCCGAATTAAGCTGAATCTGTATAATTGATGTCTTTTGGCTCGAAATCAATGCAACTCTCTTCGTAAGCTCTTGTACCTGAAACCATATGAAAAGATATTAAAAATGGATTGCTTGAGAGCTAACAAAGCCCAGTTGAATGGGTGAATTATGTATATTTTGTGACTTATCAGGTATTAAAGTGGTATATCCAAAATTTTACAGGTACCAAAAATGTAATTTAGCCTAAAACAACCACCGACTTATATAGATTTAGATTAGTGTGGTAATTTCAACCTATCACTATTTCTCTCTTTTTCTCTCCCCATTAACTCCCCTCTTCCCTCCTAGTCTTGCCACGTGTCTATGTTATACACCGTTAGATATAAACCTTCTAGGTTATTATAGACTGTCTGATACGACACACTGTCTCTTATAAGGTTAATAATTGATGTGTAGTTAGTCAGGGCAGTTCTGAAATTATACATCTAAAAATAACAACTAATTTATTTTTCTATCTTTTACACCTAATATATGATTTTTGTTTTACATGTAATGATTACCCAGCATATCTGAACTTTACAACCAAACATGAAAGTAAGAATAAGCATAATACACATATAGCTACCCAAACTTATCCTATTCCACACTCATCCTATTCGACAACCAAACGGGGCCTTAATCTTATCAAGCTTGCAGACCAAGCTTCCGTTTTAAAAATAATTACAAAGGAAGAATTAGATCAAAATGGATGGGCAATCAAAATGGTTACGGAGATGAGATGAGAGGAAGAGACAAGAGAGACAAGAGAGAGAAGTTTGAAGCCAGTCCAGTCTAGCCGATTAGGATGGTTAGTGGGTTAATAGGTTATGTGTTAAACGGGTCACAAGTTGAAGTTCGGGTCGAGATCATGAGTTGAGTCACAAGTCACAGGTCACGGGTCATGGTGGGTCAGACTGGTTTCTGACTCAACCCAGAATTTACTTGTTTATGAACGGGTTGACCTGTTTATGACTCGAACTCCGAACCCTAACCCAGTAATTTCGGGTCAGGTCGGATTGGGTTCAGGTTCCAACCAAGGTTCAAAGTTTCGGTTTCGGTACCGGATTTGGTCCGAACAAAAACCCGATCTGTTTTGTTAGTTTCGTTGGCTTTTGGGCTTTGTTTCGGTGGTTTTGGATAATAGTTTTGGGCTCAATCGGTAAAACCCAATACGTTTCGGAGTTTCGAATCGGGATCGGTCGAAACTTCAAACCATACTTGCAACCCGAATTGCCAACATGGCTTCGAGCTTGATGTGTAAGATCCGCACCTGAATCCATAATAATGATGGGATGATCCGCGATTGGTTCTCTTTATAGTATATTGTACCCCAAACCCCATAACTCGGTGGATCCTGGTTTTTTTTTTGACAAGGTGAGCCAATGATTAGTGAAAAATAGAAATACAGTAGTCAATTACAAATTTTCAAAGCCTGGCGGCCTCGTAAATGAAAGGTCATTGGTGTGCGACCAAAACGTCCGGTTAGCCAGGTTGCAAGCCGATCTCGCTAACTCATCTGCTATAGCATTCTCCTCCCTCGAAATGAAGCGCACAATGAGATCCCCTATTTGGGCCATCTCCTAACATAGCGACTGCAACCTCCTCCTAAAGGCAATCAGCCAAAACTTCTGGCAAGAAAACCAATCCACAAGATCTATTGCATCAGCTTCAAAAATTACCATGTTGATCCCTTTTTGCTTCACCACGGCTGATGTCGCTCAAATGTGTCACGCACAGCGGTCGCGGTGCAGTACATCATAAGAGAGGTTGAATCCCACAGAGAGACAAGCAGGAAAGATCCAGAAATACAAATAACAATGAATTGAAAACAATGAAGAAAGCTAACTAAATTAAATTAGATCAAAAGATTAATGATAATGTAATGTTAACTAAAGATATCAGGCTTTTGATAAGGCTAGGCTTCAAGAATCACTTCACTCGGATTAAGGTTCTTCTCTTCTCAATGGTTCATATAATACTCAGTTAAGTGATTCACATCCCAATCGCCTTAACCGGAAGATATAGAATTATGAATCTGATAAAATATAAATGTCTCTTCCTATGATTGGTTCTTCCTTTTTATAGTTCTAACTTCATCCAACCAAACCTAAGAATACACGATACCGGCAGTCACTACAGGCAACGCGCAACAAAAGTTCATCGGGACAAAGCCCTAACTCTAACTGGATCTCTAAGAATACACAATACCAACTCTCACAATCGGCAATGCATAGCAAAGATCTCACGGTATAGAGCCCCAACCTTATCTAACCAGATCCCTAAGAATACACAATACCAGCTGTCACTACGGGCAATGCATAGCAAAGGTCTCACGAGACTCGGTAGGAGAATCAAAGGAGATAACTATGAGATCACAATATCATAAAAGAAGCATGACTGGATTTATAATAATGTTTAACCACAAAGCAATCTGTGAAGATCCAATACATAAGAAGAGTTTAACAATAAAGATTAAAAACTATGAACCACTGTTGGAGAAGAAGCCCTAGTCCTCGCTAGATCATCCGTCCGCCATGCCCGCGGATTACTCGGCCATGGATGGAGATGTCTTCATCTTCTTCCTCTTGAAAAAGTCCTGAAAAGAGCCTCCAAAAACGTCCAAGAAGTCCCCTTTGATTAGCCCTAAGTTTTCTATTTATAGGGTCCAAGAATTAGTAAACTCGGATTAATCAAAACCGTTGATTTTCGTCACTGGGCAAGTCCGATCGATCCTTCTCGGGATGTTGGATCGATCGGTCTCTTTAAATCTCCAATCTTCTAACTTCGCCCGTGTCCGATCGATGGACGGATCGATCGAACTCTGCTCCTCTAAAAAGCATACGTTCTGTCACCCTTTAATTCCCAAGTCCGATCGATCGGATTATGAATGTTGGATCGATTGGTTGAGTAAAAATCCGCTGTTTTTGACTTTTTCCAAGTCCGATCGATCGGACCATTGGTGTCGGATCGATCGGACCCTATAGGAGCGAAGGAGGGATCGATCGGATCATATTCAGCCAAAAAATGCATGTTCTGTCACGATTCTGTGAGGTCCGATCGATCGGCGGATCGCTCGGACTTCCAGCTTATTTTCCTTTCTGCCATTCAGACTGCGCATCGGTACTGAAATTGCCGTAACTTCCTCTAGGAAACTCGGAATCACGAACCGTAAAATTCTCCAGAATCTAGACTTCAAGAGCTTTCCAACCATATATGGCACATCATCTGGTTCTTCATAAGCAGGTACAGATTAATTGTTGAAGTTGATCCATATACTCTTTTCAGTTTCTTTTAGCTCCAATTTCCTGCATTTTCCAAACAACTATGTGAAGCATATAAAAGTATAAAAATAGTGATAAAGAAGTTGATTAAGGGTGAAGATATAGCAATTGAGATGGTTTTAAGGTTGTTCAGAGTGCACTTTCATGCACTCATCAACGGCCATGGCCCAAGCCAAAGCTTCCATCTCTGCATGAGCGGCGTTTTGCACAGCCAAGCGATCAGAAGCCATCCACTCTATCTCACGATCCTTGTTTAGACAAACAATACCAAGGCCAGCCAGATGTTGAGAGGGAACAAGGGATGCATCGGATTGGATAATTAGAATACCAGCCTTGATCTTGAGAGTGTGTGTTCTTCTCCTCCTTCAGAAGACTCCATTCCTTGGCTTGCCAAAGAATAGATTTTGCGAGTGGCTGCGGCGACTCCCCCTCATTCCGGAAGGTAACTGCGTTTTGGTTCTTCCATAGTATCCAAAGGGTGTAACCAGCAATCGTCCTCCTCTCATTAGATATCTTGGAGCATGCACCTCCAATGAGGACATCCCGCCATCGAGGCCAGCCTTGAGCATGTCTGAATTCCTCGTCTCTTCTGAAGACGATCTCCCATACGACTTTGGAGTGGGTGCAAGAGAAAAAAGATGGTCGAAGGATTCCTACTCTTGTCTGCGTCTCGCACAGAGGTCATCATCCACTGTTCCTACACTTCTGAGGGCCTCCAACACCGGCAGCTTCCCATGTAGCATGCGCCACTGGAAGGTTCACACCCTTGGCTCGAACAGTCCGCCCCATACACGTTCCCAACGAACATTTGTGGCATTGAAATCTCTCCTACCCATACCATATAGCATAAGGTAAGCAGACCTAGAGGAGACCTGGCCACGAGGGTCGGATGTCCAGTAGTAAGAGTTCCTTTCAGAAATCTGCATCTCCAAGATTTGATCGGCCAAGCGAGGAGCAAAAATCCTCCTCAACGTCCTTGGCTTCCAGTGCCCTTCCATGTTAATAATATAACTCACCATTGTTTGGCTAGTGATGAGGTTGATGTTGATAAAGGAGGGTTTCTGGTTAAGAGGCAGATCCAAGCACCACCAATCTTTGAGAAAGTTGACACGACTTGCAGCACCTAGAGACCATCGGAGCCCAAGCCGTAAATCGCGCGACGCCCCGCAAATACCATGCCACATAGGAGAGGAGGGGGACGAGGGGGATTCAGGAGGAGGTAATCCTCTCCACCCATACTTTCCAACCACGACACGCTTCCACAACGAGTCATCAGGTGGCAGAAGCTTCGTCGCAAGAGTCAAACGAAGGGCTCGTTGCCAGGTCAACAGATTTCATAAGGTGAGACCTCCGTCCTCCTTTTGCGCACACACCACATCCCACCGAACCACTGAGAACCCTCCTTTGTTGCCGTCCCAAAGAACAGCTCTCCCTAGCTTATCAATCTTCTTGAGGACCGCCATCGGCACATGAGTTGCCATCATGGTGTAGATGGGGATTGCTTGCAATACATGCCCGGAGAAGAGTGATTTTTCCAGGGAGAGGCAAGCTCCCACCGCTCCATTTAGCTATCCTGCAAGCAACCTTGTCAATGATGTCAGTAAAGTCCTGAGCCCGAAGGCTCCTCCCACTTATCAGTATACTGAGGTATCGCCATACGTCCCCACCCTCCACCATTTTGAGCTTTATGCAAAGGCTCATGCGCCCCCCATCAGAGACACATGGAGACACCATGACGCTCGATTTTGCTAGATTAGTAGCAAGACCGGACGTCCCGTGATACTATTCCAGAATTTGCAAAACCCTGTCAGCTTCATCTGAGGTCGCCTTAGTGATCAAGAGTGAGTCATCCGCATGCAGTAGGTGTGTGACTCGCACATCCGCCCGAGGGAACTCCACACCCGCAATTCCACGCACAACATCATTAAGGACCCAGGAGAATGCAACCTGCAGCAAGTCAAATAAAAAAGGGGAGAGCGGGTCGCCTTGGTGAAGGCCGCGCCGAGGGACAATGACACCGTGCGCCTAGCCATTAACAAGGATAGAAAGCCTTGAAGATGAAACATAGCACATCACCCAGCGAACCCAACAAGGAGGAAATCCCATGCTTTGCATAACATATTCCAAGAAGTCCCACCTGACGTTATCATAGGCTGCACTTACATCAAGTTTGATTATCATCAGTGGTTCAGTATCCAACGCACACCATAGCGAGTGGAGCAGTTCTTGGGCTATAGAGATGTTGTCTTGTATGCTTCGTCCCTCCACAAAAGCCAATTATTCATGGTAAACAACAACCTTGAGAACTCCTTTTAGTCGCTTTGATAGGATTGTGGAGATGATCTTGTAAGATGAATTGCACAAGCTTATCGGTCTAAAATCCTTCACTCTTCTAGGATTATTCCACTTCGGAATCAGTGAAATAAAGGTTTCATTCCTGCATAGCGGCATCTTGAATCTTGTGAAGAACCCATGAATTGCTAATGAGACTTCGTTCCCGATGACATCCCAAAACCTCTTGAAGAATTCAATAGTGATGCCACCCGACCCGAGGCATCTGTTCGCACCAAGAGAGTGGATAGTTTCCACAATTTCCTCATTGGTAACCTCGGCTGAGAGTCTTGCAAATGAGTCTTCAGAGATAGTCAGCATTGGCGGTGTGAGGCCCGCTGGGTCTACCGTGGGACAAGATGCCTGCGCCTGGAGGGCGGGGCTGAGTCGGGTAGCCAAGTAAGCAATCCCACAACGCCTGGATATAATCCGGGGTTCGATATAAGTATATAGTAAGTCCTTAATAGACACAACGCGTTTTAAAGCCGTGATGGCAGTGATCCGTCAGAAAACTCCATGGTTAAGCATGCTCGACCTGGAGTAGTCACATGATAGGTGACCTACTGGGAAGTTTTTTCATATTTCTGCGGTGAGCCAAAAGCGGACAATATTGTGTTGGGGAGTGGTGCCGCTGGGCAGATCCTAGTCGGACTGGGAGCCCGCGGGCCAGGGCCGGGGCCCAGTAGAGGGTCGGGGCGTTACAGGCGGACACGTAGAAAAGTCAGGCTAGCCTTCAGCTGCCCACAACTTAGTATAAAACTCCGAGAATACCTGCCCAATCTCCTTAGGGGACCTGTGACCACAGAAGTTAACAGACGAATGGAAGAAGGAAGAGTTAGAGTCACCGTCGCGCAACCAGGCTGTGAGGACATGTCCGTCTACTCCTGGGTCAACCGCCTGGGTCGGGCTCATAGCTCGATGTAGACCGCAAGGGCAATTTGGTAAATTACGCATTGTCGGTTTGTTTCACACCCGCGTGTGCACACACTGACCGTGTTTGTGTTAGTGTTTGATTCGAATAATTAGGTGGACCCGGGATCGGAAGATCCGTGCTTGGGCTTGTGTTTTAGCCCAAGTTTGAGTTTCTGGGCAAAGGAGATCAATCTTCCTTGCTAAGGAGATCGATCTTCCTTGAAAAGAAGATCGATCTTCCTATGCCAGAAAGTCTTGGCGGTGGATTTTGAGAGGACGGCCGCCGTTAGCCGTTGCTCTCCACTGTTAGAGGGAGAGCAGACTTTCTCTCCTCTCCTCTCCCTTATCCTCTTCTTCTCCCCCTTCCCTGGCTTTTCCTCTTCTCCTTCTTCTTCCTTCTCCTTCTTCCTTCTTCTTTCCGCGGCTCTGTTTCCCCTGTTTCCGGCAGCCATCTTCTTCCCCTCTGTTTTCCCTCCTCCGACCATCATTTTGGGTGCTTGAAGGCTCGTTGGATTCGTGGCAGCGAGAGGAAGATCCCTGGCTTGGTTTGAATCTAGTTTGGTGGTTGTACCACGGGGAATCAGCCGAGGATTGCTTTTCCGGTAGGTTTCTACCTACGTGGGTTAATAGGGGGTTTTCTCTTGATCTAGCAGGTAGATCTAGATGTTCTTGGTGTGGTTGCGTGCCTCTTGTTTAGCTTAATTTCTGTTGTAAGTTTCATGAGATTTTAGTATGTTTTTAGCATGTTTAAACTCGGATTTTCCGGTTTCTTTGTTTTTGAAGAACAGTTGGTTTACGGCGCATTTTCCGGTCTGTATATGCATGATCTTGGTTTATGATGAAGATGAGTGTTTCATAATTTACTCTCAGACCCAACTGGTTTCATAATTTTCTGATTTTCCTATGATTTTTTATGAATTTCCAACGGATGGGCTGCGTTGGAGCAATTAAAGGTAATTAGTGAGATTAATGGTTTTGATTAGTGTTTGCTCGGTAATCTAGCCGTCGGATGTTTCCCGGTTTTGGATATGTGGATCCCAGCATGTTTATCTACGGGTGGCTAAATTGGATCTCGAATCCGATGTCGTTTGGACATCGGATCGACGAGGTCACTTAACCCCTAATTAGAAAATCTTGGTGTTTTTAATAATATTATATGTTCTGAACATATAATATTATATTATATGTTATGAATATATAATATTATATTATATGTTATGAACATATAATATTATATGTTCATAACATATAGTATAACTAGGGAATGCCCGTGCCTACGTCACGAATACATAAAGTTTTTTCAAAAAATTTCGGTAGAACCTCACCTGTACCGAGGCAAACCTTATAAGTGCAACATTATCCCTCAAATACAACATTATCCCTCACAAACTTTGTCCCCGGGGCAAACCTTGTCCCCACAAACTTTACAAACCATAGTATCCTCAAATACAACATTATCCCTCACAAACCATAACTTGAAAGAAAAAAACAAAAATACAGATATTCTAATTTCACAATAATCCAACTCCAGGGCTAGCAAAATCTAACCGTTGGTTTTTTCTCTTTTTAACTCTAGCTCCAAGCATTCCCACAACACCACTACCACTTCACTGATGCGTGGCCCTGGATCAGAAAATCCAACAATGGAAAAAACTGCTAGGTTATTTATTGTCCAAAAATTAAAATGTTAAAAGAATTCTTTTCAAAAACACATACATTAAAAAATGCTAGATTAAATAGAAAATCAACAATTACACATCTGAAAAATTGAATTAAAAAACCTATAACCACAAATATATTTACATTAAACCTATTGCTACACAAATCAAATGAATCGTCACCACCACCACCACCACCACCAACACCACCCCCACCCTTTATACATCCAATTAAAGAGAACACAAAAACATTAAAAAATAGTACAAATAATCAAAGAAAACAGAGTGACGCCGTGGAGCGACGCGGTTGGGCGTGGCTGGCGGCGTGGAGCGACGGCTTTCAGCCTGGTCGCGGCTGAGGGCGAGGTCAGCGTCAACGCGATTGAGGGCGAAGATGAGGTCGACGCGGCTGAGGGCGAGGTCGGCGTCGACACGGCTGAGGGTGAGGTCGGCGTCGACGCAGTTGAGGGAGGTGTGGTTGTCGATGGCGTCGAGGGCGGGTTGGGTGGTCGTGGACGACGCGGCTGAGGGCGAGGTCGGCGTCGACGCGGGGAGAGGAAGAGGGTGAGGGAGAGGGGAGAGGAGACGGGGGAGAGAAAGTCGGTGAAGGAGAGGGGAGAGGGAGACGGGGGAGAGGAAGAGGGTGAGGGTGAGGGGAGAGGGGATGAGGGGACGGGGACGGGGACGGGGAGAGGGAGGGGGACGGGGACGGGGAGAGGGATGGGACGGATGGGACGTGAGTCCCATCCTCTCTCTCTTTCAGCTGACGAATTTTGAAATTCAGAGTGGGCGGGTAGGTGAGAGTGGGTGTGTGGGTGGGAGGAAGAAAGAAGTTTGGGCGGGAGTGAATTTTTCGCTGCGGATCTTAAAGCTGATCATGGAATCACAGCCATTGGATGTGTTTGTAGGCAAATCCTGACCACTCTTTATGTAAATACCCGTGCCTACGACACAGATATTATAATTTTTTTGTGATTTATAAGTTGGTTAATGTCTGAGCAATTTTTAAGTCAGGCACGGGGCACGGGGCGAGCGCGGGGCATCGGCGTGGATGGTGATGGCGTCGGCGTGGATGTCGATGGCGTCGGGGCGCAGGCGTCAGCGTAGATGTCGATGGTGTCGGGGCTTGGGCGTCGGGGCGCGGGTGTGAGGACCTGTCCCTCTACCCCCTGTGGCTCGCTGTAGACCGCAAGGGCAATTTGGTAAATTACGCCTTGTTGGTTTGTTTCACACCCGCGTATGCACACACCGGCCTTGTTTGTGTTAATGCTTGTTTAGACTGGCTAGGTGGACCCGGGATCGGAAGATCCCAGCTTGGGCGCGCGGAAGCTTGCCTTTGGACAGCTGACGACCCTCGAGCGATCGATCGCTCATTGGAGCGATCGATCGGACTCGTGAGCGAGTCGGTGGTGGGATCGAGCCAGGGCGCGAGCGATCGATCGCTCCTTGGAGCGACCGATCGGACTCACGTTCGGTGGCTTTTCAGCTTCGCGAGGACGGCCACCGCTGGCCATCCGCTCTCCCCTGTCAGAGGGGGGGGAGGACTTTCCCTCCCCTCCCCTCCCCTCACTTTTTCCCCTTCCCCCTGGCTTTGCCCTCCCCGTTTCCCCTCCTTTTCTTCCCCTCCTCTTCCTCCTTCTCCTCCTTTCTTCTTCCTCTTTCTTTCTTCTCCCGAAACCTCTGCTTCTTCCCCTGTTTCCGGCAGCCCACTTCCTCACCTCCGTTCTCCCTCGTCCGACCATCTTTTTCGGCGTTCTAAGATTCGTTGGATCCGTGACAGCGAGAGGAAGATCCCTGAAGTTATTTGGAGGCTTGTTGGTGATCAATTCGCGGGGAATCAGCCGAGGAAAGCGCAGCTAGGTAGGGTTATACCTACTGTGTTGTTTTCGGGTTTTCATGAGATCTAGCCGTTGGATCTTGTTGATCCTTGATTTGTTTGATTTCTTATACCTGTTAGAATTACTGATATGAGTTTCACATTATTTGGTTGAGATTTGAGTAAGTTTATTGCATGATTAAGCTCGGATTTCTGATTTTCTGCTGTTCTTGAAGAACAGCCGGCTTGCGGTGTGTTTTCCGGCAAGTGTGTACATGATGTTGGCTTTTGATAAATATAAGAGTTGTAGATCTCTTCGTTAGCTTTCCATTCCATCTTGTTTCGTAATTTTCAGATTTTTGTACGATTTCGTATGAATTGTTTACTGGAGGGCTGCGTTGCAGATATTAATTGTTAAGTTAGTTGATTAGCGATTTTGATTAGCGTTTTTCAGTTAATCCAACCGTTGGATAATTATGAATTTTGGATATGTTGATCATGGTATATACACCTACTGGTGGCTAAGTTAGATCTTGAATTTGATGTCGTTTGGATGTCGGATCGACAAGATTAAATAGCCCCTAAGTAGAGGTTTTGGGTGTTTGAATATAATATTATATTTCAGAATATAATATTATATTATTTACTGTTCATTAGCGGTTTTTGGGGTTGCTTCCCATTGCAGGAGTTCGCGGTTGACGGTCGTGGTACCGTCGTAATGCCGGGACCCGCTGCGGATCGGCTGGCAGCGGTTGGTAGTACC